>CM024594.1:24527185-24721650 GCA_014182565.1 Eucalyptus marginata
CACCACCGCCGGTCGCCGGCAACCGGTCCGGCGAGCTCGCCCAAGCTAGGGCAAGGTCCGGCGAGGCCAAGCCTCGGCGGGCTAGCCTCACCCGACGAGGCTCGCCCAGCCCCGGTGAGGCTCGACCGACGAGGGCCAGTCTCGTCGAGGGCCGGCGACACTTCGGTGAGGTCGCCTCGTCTGGTCGGTTGCCAATCTGACGACCAGCCACTTGAAGAAGAAGAATAATAATGAGAGAAATGAAAAAAAGAAAAAAAAAAAATATATTTAAAAATTAAAATAAATTGATTTGGAATAGAATCAATAAACATAAGACTAAACGCAATTACATTTCGTAATCGAAATTTTGGACGATTCTACCAAACTAGCTTAAAATACTTATAAATTGTTCTTGGGAATATAATTAAAAATAATTATTTTTTATCGAATTTGTTACTAACGTAATCGTTACCAAACGCGTTCATAATGTCCCATCTTGATCTTGTTTACTAACAAATGAAATGATACTTCCTCGTTTCCCCTCTACTCCATTACAATCCCTTATTCTGTCGCCGCGACCACGAAACCTTGCTAGTAACCGACAAGGTCGTCCTTGTCGTCAGCGGCGGCAAACAAGTCCCGGCACAGCTCGCGGTAGAATCGAGAGACCAAGTCGACGAAAACCGGGCACGTGAGGTTCTTCCAACAGAAGAGGAGCTCCTCCACGTCCATGAGATCCCTCACTTTCCCTTCTTCCACCATCATTTCCACCAAGTAGCTCTCGAAGCTCCTGCACGCATCCTCCACTTCGTCAACGCCGCCGTCGCTGTCCCAGCCCCTCCTCTTCAAAGACTTGGAGGGAGCGCCGCTGATTGCTGAAGGCGCTGCCGGCGTGATCGGCGAGGGAAACAGCAGCCTCTCCCGTCCGGAATACGAAGCAGCCGACCCGGAGAGCACCTTCCCGATCTTGCTGCCGCCCGTGGCCTTGCCCTCTCCGAGCCTGCCCCTCGCGCTCATCTTCTTCTTCAGGGATCGGACGACCGAAACGAAGGCGGAGACGGGCAGGAGCCTTTTGAGCGGGGAGGCTCGTCTCGACGCCGTTGTCGTGTAGCGTGGCGAGGACCCTCGCGCCCTTCTTATGGTGAGCTTCTTCTTGAGCCGGAAGACGAGGAGGAGCTTCCTGCATGGACGGAGAAGCTTAGATCCGAAGGCAAGGCCGACGCGTGCTTTGGGTTTCATCTACTTTGGTAATGATTGAGGTTGATGAGGCAATGATGGGGAGACGGTGAGTTGCGTTCGCGGGTGCTTCAACTTCAAGAAACGAAGCGGACAGGACCTCTGATTGGACGAAGCTGGTGGGAGTGCTGTTTCGACCAACTTTGGTTATGTGAAAGTTCAAAAAGTACAGAGAGAAATTCGTGGGCGTGTAGGGTTTCTGGTGGCGTTTATATAAAACAGGAGATACGCTGAGTTGACTGACCGCGTTGGTTGGATTTTGGAGTGCATTTCACGTCTTCGAGTCAGAGGAGGAGAATGCCATGACATGCTTCCATGTTTCTCTTCTATATTTCATGAGAGGATGACATGTTGGGGTTCTTGGAAACTGATTTATATTGTATGTCGCGTTCTCTTGCCGGACTTTGGATATGGCCCGCTTAATTAAGTCTTCGTTCGTGCTTTCATCATTTGGAAATCAAAGGGAAGAGATTATGATTTGATAATTGCACGCATTTCAACGTATTCGGGACTCAAATACACTTACACTCCGTGCAATCGAAGATGCGTGTACTACATGTCTTGATCATAAATACACGATGATCATAGCTGCCACTGGGGATCTAGAAACTATTTTGCTGGTGTAATAATTTGTTCACTGTTCAATTTTCTATGCAAGAGAGTTAAAAAAGTGAAGAGGGGGACAACTAAAGCAACTACCTCACTAGACGAGACTCTATAGGCCGTCTCGCGTAAAGGAATGTCTAATTTGAGTCGTAATTATTGCTTATAAGCATGGGCTCAGTATGTTCGAGAACGGCTGTACCCAGAGGATGGTGAGCTCGTTATCACAGCCCTACCAAGACACGAGAGGTCGGCCATTTGAGTTAGAAGCACGCAAACACAATCTGGTCCGAAGCCCTTCAACAAAGACACAATGGACAAGACCCCTTTTCAGACATAACCTTAGAAATTTAATGATGCTCTTAAACATAAAAGAGAGCCAGGTTTTGCAAAGAAAGAAAGAGCAGCAATACACCCACCACGAGAGCAATCTTTAAGAAGTTAATCTCACATGACCGGTGCAAATACAAAGATGTCATTATGAATAACCTTGTATATTAGCAGGCATCAGCTGATTATTTTTGCATCAGACGCTCGAAATATGTATTATTTGCATCAAGCTAAACGTTTATATGAAACTTATTTAAGCTACAAGGCTAATACTTTTGATCTTTGCAGGGTGGATACAGTCCTAAATTGCTGACAATTTGATACAAATTACCATCTTTAGATGCTCATGAGAGAGGGCAGATTTCAGTTTCTTCTGTTTTGAATCCTGTGGCCCTTTTTATTCCTCGAGCTGCTGATGAAACTAGATCCGCCAATCTGGGGGGCGTTTCTTGATATCTCAAAGGGCGCCTGAAACCCAATGTTCTCGACTTCTCCGACTGTCCTGGACAGCCTCCGCTTGCTCACCTCCTCCAGCAATGAGAGGTGAAGTAACTGGCTATGAACATCTACCAGAGACCTATTCCGTGAAAGTCTGTGGCCGGCCATCCTCCGGTTGATGACAGAGGAAGAGTCTCTATCAGACTCTGTCAGGACCTGGCATTGCAAGGTCTGACTCCTATCCTTGAATTGCCTTGGCCTTTGGTAGTCGTCGGCGCAAAACCTTGTATGTCTGTTGCTTGTGCTGATAAGGTGTTGATCTGGGTTTGAAGGACCGGGGTTCAATTCGTGATCTTCCGGGCAGAAGTAACTTGTGTGGGAATATGTGCCAGAATGTATGGAACTTGGAGAGCTCATATCATCTGGCACATCTGCAAAACGGGGCTAATCTTCATGAAAATTGAGGTTGGATTTATTGCAGGTAGAACTATACAGATCTGGCAAATAATATGCAGTTAAGAAGCGATGACGTTCCCAAGAAAATGAGCATTTTCTATCCTTGTTCATTCATTTCCATGATTTGTTGATTGATGGAATAAAACTGCATGAAGTATCATAGATATATTCACTAAACAAAGTTGTCTTTTGTTGTTGGCGTGTTAGACTCTAGATCAGCTTTTTGACTACCTTGTGTTGCATCAAAATCTTAATGAGCGAAAAGAGAACAAAGCGATACCCTGGAGACAACCGTAGTCGGACGCGATTTCATTTCCCCTGTAGGCTGTAAAGCCCGATGGCGATGCCTGGGATGACGAACCTGAAGAGAATGAGAGGACAGGTAGAGGAAAGCCGTCGTCATTCTCCTGATAGTAGTCTGGCATGTTCTGTTTCGTCCAGTTAGGTACTAAAGCAGAGATTTCTCCGCCAATCATGTCGGCTATCTCCTCCGCTTCCCAGTCCACGATCTCCAGTTCCTTGACCATTTCCTTCGCGACATCAATTGGGGTGTCATTTTGAATGTCAAAAGGAAAATAGATATTTCTCGCTGAACCTGCATGGGTAATGGGAAGGAAATGAAGACAACCTTCGTTAGTTTCATCACTCTGGAAGATCTGAGAAGATAAGTCTGGCCAGAAATTTCTATAGTCTCTAATTTAACCAGTTCTGAGAATTATATGCGTTCAGCCATTTTCCCCTTCAACTTCTATTTAGGGCAATATATAACTAGTTTGAGGCATCGATTTTGCGCAAATGGTACCGGATAATAATCCACAATCTGCATGCATTCTTCTTAACTAATTTACAAAACTTAGTACTGATGCATCAGAGAAATTGTGTACAGTGATTCTGTGCTTCCAATAGTTCTAATGGATTGCAGGAAGATACTTGGGATTCAAACCATTTCTATCAGGCAATCTGAACTTTCAGAAAAATGGTGTCACCCTCAGGATTCAGCTTTCCCGTAATCATCATGTCGGTCCTGAGTGGGTTATCCCTTGCACACAGATTATCCACATCTCTCTCATTCAAGAATGGCTCCGGCATTTCGAACTTCAATCCTGGGAGGTGGTCATCTTCATCACTCAGAAGAAATGGGTCGTGTAGCAGCTCCCTTGCCGATACTCTACATGAGACGTTTGCTAAGCATTTTCCGATAAATTTCCGAGCTTTTGAGTCTTTGATACGGTAGAATGCTTCTGGCAACTTTCCCTGAGTAGAGAAGAGTGGCACGCTCATGAGTTGTTAATCTGTTACTGTCAGCATAAGTAAACCATTGGGACTGGACTTTACCGACGTGACTTTCTTGTAAATTTGAGCTGGATTGGTGCATTCGGTGTAAGGATACTCGCAAGTAAGCATTTCTAAGACGCACATGCCGAATGAGTAGACATCGACAAGCTCATTGTAATTCTCGTCGTAGAGTTCTGGTGCCATAAACTCCGGAGTGCCTGAGAGTGTGTACCGTCGGTAAGTTGACGGGTAATCAGATAACCTGAAGCATCGATGACATTACCATGCTCATCGCTGGAAATTGTTACCTATGATGCTATGAGCTGCCCGAGAACCATGAAGAATCGCTGCAAGTCCAAGATCACCAATTTTAACTTGTCCCAGATGGCCATTAACAAAGAGGTTATCACACTTCAGATCTCTGTGGATTACTGGCGGATCGTGGCTGTGCAGATACACGAGGCCGTGAAGTATTTGAACAGCCCAATTCTTTATGGCTCGGATGTGCAATCGTCGGTATTTCTTTCTGTAACTGCATAACCAAGCAGACCTCTGTTACAAATTCACAAGCGAAAAGGCCTAAATCAGTCGATCACCAAACGGTAATCACGGATCACATCGAAAGCCTAAAGAGCTTGTAGAGTCGAGGAAATGCTTGGCCAGAAGGTTACATAGAGGAGAGAGATTACTTTCTGAGGGTGCCTGAAGTGAACATTTCGGTGATGAAATTGAAGGCCGTCCCATCCACGTCGACCCATGAAGTGTGGAATTTCATTATGGAGTCGTGATTGAGGGTGCTGAGGAGGTGAACCTCCGAGATCAGACGCTGCAATGTGTCCGGAGACCGAAACGAATCGTTCAGCTTCACTTGGTTCCACGCCACCTCCATTCCCAGGACCTCATCGATCGCCTTGTAAACTGTCTTGGTCGCCCCTTTGCCCAGAATTTCTTCAAACTGCTCGCAGAGAGGGAGGAAAGGAATGAGAACGGCTAATGAAGAAAAATGAAGACACAAGAACAAGACAAGCATCGATCTGGCTATGGTTGCCGCCAAACGACCGTATAGCAAAGACCCTTGCCGGAAAAAGGCGAGATGGAGAATCGAGGCAAATCTAGTTCTCTAACGAGCTAGGACAAGACTCGAGGCTATCGATGCGATTTCATCATCAGTTAGATGCATTCACAACAATCAGAGGAACTCCTGTATAAACAGAGGTTCTCTCAATGCTCCTTTTTCCTGCCAATTACTAGCTCGGGAACAAACAAACCATACAAACATTCAAACAAAGGTTCGAGCATGGAATTTTGTACACTGCTGATCCTATAAACCAGACAAAGACACCAGGAGGGCTCCTTCAACAACGCAGCATACATCTCGAACCGAACCGACCAATGATTACGTGAAGTCATTAGCTTTTGCAAGATAAACAAACCCGCGAACCGAACTATAAAATATTAAGATGGTGTCTGATTGGAGGTGGACTGGTATTCAATAAACAATCAACGACCGAATCGAATACCAACAAGAAAAACAGTATCGTCGGCTCGCGTACCCGAGCATACCGACCGGTGGGATCGGTCTCGACACAGTGTCCAGCCTCGACCCGCGCCGCCGACGACCCTGCTTGTATTCTGTACATGTCGAGAGCGAACCGGACCGGCTTTGCCCCAGAAACTCTATCGGGAGAGACACAGACGACCCCCCAAAGGACATTATCCACGCAGAAGAACCGAAAGGCGAATCAGAAGACAAAGCTTTCGAGCAGTCAAACGAAATGACGAGGTGGGTTCGGGCTGCGCTGATCAAGATGCCACGCCGAAAACGCCACGTGATCGTTACATGTCGGGCGTCTTTGGCCACAGCCAGGGAGGGGGAAGTGGGGGAATATCAGGCGCTGTACCAAGGGACGGATTTGACTTGAAAGTGAAAGGTTTCAGACGGATGTGGTTGTCGCGACGTGTGGCAAATATTCAGTGCTGCAGAGTTTCCTACTCCTCTGCTCCTCGACCTTTGTGGGCTGCCCGAAGCGACTGCACTTCGGCAACAAGCTCGCGTGCTCCGACCTTCCTCCGTGTCGTGTGCAGCCGACACGTGGGAATTCGACCGTTCTTGTCCTATGCGCGTTGAGCAGGGCCTGACAGAGGTGAATTGCGATGCCCAGGCCCGCCCAATTTTTACGCTCTGGGGTCAACCGGGCCTGAGGGAGCCTGGGCAAGCCCAATGCGCCACCTAAAGCATCACAAAATCGGAAATTTTAGGGAGATCGACACAAATTGTCCCCCAATCAGTACTTAACGTATAATATGATCCTCGAACTTTATTCAATACGGTTCCCCGAACTTTAGTCTAATGTGCATTGTTCAATGTAATCCTTAGACTTTTGGTACGTATTCAATTTAGTCACTGAATTATATAAAGATATTTCCTTTACACAAATAGCGTATGCTTTTACTTTATGGATTTGATTAATGGACTTGTTAAGGAGTGCAACGGTAGCAAAACCCACTGGGTAGCAAAGTCCAAGTACACAGATTACTCCACTAATATCATGGACCACAATCATAACTACATGTTGAACGTGCTTCGTAAGGAAAATACTTAATTTCAAAATATCGAATACTTTTATTTATGAAGAAAGTCAATCCATTGAAAATTCTCATGTGAAAGCGACAAATGCAGAATTAAACCTAGAGTAGGGGTGAGCATCGATTCAAAGGGTCAACCTTGGATGGACCCTAGACCAGTTAAGGGGCCTGGGTTGGTCCTCAGTCCTAGACTCGTGGATCATGCACTATATGAGTTAGTTCTCGATCTTAGGAGTTTAGGGTTAGTCCAACGCGAACCAACCCTTTACATAATATATATTACATATATTATATATTATATGCATTTGTCTACTCTAAACCTTATTGTCTCTTCCTCCATTCTTTTCATAGTTCAATTTGGCATGTAAATTAGAAAGTAGAAAGAAACCCAACCTTATTCGACAAAAAATAATAATAAATAAATAAAGAAACCCTCTTCATCGGGTCTTGTATGTCACAACTACTCGGTATTTTCTTGCCTTTAAAGAGAGAACCTTGCTTTGCATGGCTGGAAAGCTAGGAAAAGGGAGATGGAGAAGATGTGCTGTGACTTGTGGGTAGATGTATGTCTCTTAAATGTGTGCTCTTCTACTTTTATTTCTTTTTGGTTGTAAATTTTAGCTGTTCCTCTTCACTTTTTGATGCTTCAAGTTTCATTTCGTTCACTGCCCACAATAATTTGGGAACCCGTAAAGAGGACTAGGCCAGTACTTCTTTATCCCACCCTCCATCATATCTACATGCCCTTTTGTCTAGGCATTTAATGCAAAGCCAAATAATTTCATTGGTCTTTTTCTTTGAAAAAATGATACAAAATGAATGATTCTTGAATTTCAATTTAATATGCAATATCATCTTAGAACCTTAACTCATGTGGTCCATAAATTTTTTAATTTATTTAATATGATTTTTGCACTTTTGAAACATACTCAATCTAATCATTGGATTTTTTGAAAACATATTCAAATATATTTATATTTGATATGGATTGGTGTTCAAAGTTTAGTTATTCAATGTCACATTATTGATTGATACATAATTTGAAATAGTATGTTTATCTTTTTAAGGAATACAAAAAATAAAACAAAAAAAAAAAAATTAGTTGGTCCACGGTTGACCTTGGAACTGATTGGACGCATAAAATCCATTCGATTTTTTATCATAGGCTCAACACGGTCGGTTCTTGATCCAAAATATTAAAAACCAACACTATGCGAATTGAATATTTGGGATTAGGTGTTGGATTGGCCCAACCCGAACCATATTCACATTTAGTCTAAAGAAAGGTGCGGAAGGTTTACAAAATTCAATTGATGCGCCCAAGGTCAATGGGCAAAAGAGATAAATATTTACCCAATAGGGCCCGGCTTCCACCATATGCTTCATCAAAGATCCTCAATCGAATCTCCACAAGGACTTTTAAGAGTCGAAGGTTGTCTTTTCAAGAATGCTTGCAAGCTCCCCCAAACCACCAACCTCGAACAAATAAGTACGAAGCGTGTTAGCATTATCGTTTAGGCACAAGTCCCGCTCGAAAGAAGTGGCCTCGCCTGAATTTGTCGAGGACGGCGACACGAGTTGCCTCCAGGGCTCACATGCGTCAGGAACATCTCGTCCGGCGATTCTCCATTAGGGGAGGAAGATCGAAAGCGACGGTGGGGCCCACTCGTTTGTCGTGGGTCGAGATGTCGATTTAAAAAATGGGCCTACAATCATGTTTTGTCGGCCAGTCAGCCTACGCTCATTCCGAGCATCGCTCAATATCTTCTCGCTTTTGAGAAGCTCCTGGACGAAAATCTCACTCCAACATCCTTAACCCGTCTCGCTAGCTTCTCCTGTCGTGCTGTCTTCCTGTCAAATTCCCCGTATTCTTGCAAAACAATGAAGCATAAAATAAGCAAAATAAGCAAAATAGATAACTTCCCTAGCCGGAACATCTAAATAATAAAGGCAAATGAATTGCTCCTAGCATTTGAAAGTTGTCATTCCTTTCTTTTACCTAGTTGATTTTCTGCCTACATAATCATCTCTCGCTCCACATTAAAATGTAAAGCGAGAGAAAAAGAAGAGGAAGGGGGGAGGGAGAGGGAGAGTGAGTGAAATAATTTCTTGCCTAACTTCTCTGCAGCCCTTTCCATTCCATATAAATTACCTGACAATAAACGTGCATGTATTTATGGTCCCAATTTTCCACCCTCCTCATCAATTTCCTGCCTAATTTATCAGCCTTTTCTCCATACAAGATGAATCGTCTTCACATAACTACGCCTCTAGACCCCACTCTGCCTACTTCTTTCCTTCCGTTTGGCGACCTGGGTCCACTATGTAGAAGTTTCCTTTTCTGAGACTAATTCAATTCAGAGCAGAAGGTTCGAATAGAAAGATCTCAAATTTGGTTCTTATCTTGAGAAATTGCATCGACATTTCACATTGGTTCCTTAACTTTAGAGAAAGAGAGAGAATGCTGCAGATAAACAAATTTTTCAAAAGATAAGTTTCAGTTCTCAAAGGACATAAAAGGTGGTATTTTCCCAACACAAAACACAACATAAGTCCTCATGGCAACTCCTGAATATGCTTTTGTCCAATTCTTCATATTTTCATAATGTCCGAGTGAAATCGACAGCCACCAAAAGTCGAATCTCTGTGGAGACTAACTTCAAAAGGACCTTGGCTTCATGACGATGGTGGAGTGCTTCAATATGTGCAAGCTGAACTGGCCACCCTTCTCAGTGGTGTCGAGCTTCGACTGTCCAGGAGGCGGCAAGAGCTCGAAGTTCTGCACCAACTGGCCGATGGTGATCCCGAGGATGGGCAGGGCCAGGATGATCCCGGGGCAGCTCCTCCGGCCGACTCCGAAGGGGAGGTACCGGAAGTCGTTCCCGCTGGCCTCGACCTTCGCCTCCTCCTCCAGGAACCGCTCGGGCCGGAACTCCTCGGGCTTCTTCCAGTGGGCAGGGTTGTTGGCCAGCCACCACGCGTTGACCAGGATCTTGCTCTCGGCGGGGATGTCGTAGCTCCCGAGCTTGGCGTCGTGGAGGTTCATGTGGGGCACGAGGAGCGGGATAGCCATCCGGAGCCTCAGGGTCTCCTTGATCACCGCCTGGAGGTACGGCAGCTTGTGGAGCTCGGGCTCGGTGACTGGCACGCCAGGGCCCAGGACCGCGTCGATCTCCTCCCGCAGCTTCCTCTGGATCTGGGGGTGGTTCACGAGCTCCGCGATGCCCCACTCGATCGACCAGAGTGTCGTCTCGATCGCTGCACCATGTCAACTCATCATCATTCCATTCGACCACAAAAATATACGAACGGAAAAACAAATCGACGGCTCATTTTCTTCTATGTGACGTCGACGCCCGTCAGTGCTCACCTACCACATGAGAAGTACTCCCCGCCATGCGGGCATGAACCTATGACCGACAAAATGGACATGAATGGACGGGAAAAAAGGCACGGACTGGTGTGGTTGGTGGTGCGCGTTGGTAGGTGAGGATGACTGGGGAGAAGGTGGGTTTTTCGTGCGGGGGTTGGTTGGGCAACTTCGTTCATCAACCGTCCCGCACCCGCGCACGAAGTAGGTTTCCATCCGGTGGTTGACATTTCAACTTCCAAATTGAAACACAAGCCACGCCAATCCTTCCCACCTTCGGGACCCCACAAACGTTTCCTTTGCTTATTCGACTCGCGCACCTTCTCCAATATCGGCTTTAACTAAGCAAATCAAATGAAAATTTAGAAAAATACGCTCCTTCCAACATGGAAGGAGGAGGTGGGGAGTCGAACTCCCCACCTTCTCAGGGGATTTGGGATGGGGATGATTTAGTTTCAAGCGTGGGTTTCGACTCCCAAACCTTGCAAGGAGGTAGGACAAAAATCTAAGGAGGTAGGGCAAAAGTCTGAAAGTGAGGGTTAAAGTAAAAGTAGAGTAGAACCGACCAAAAAAAAAAAAAGCCAAAAAGAAAAAGTTGTAATTGTCAATGCGCTAATGACTTTTTCATATTATCAAAAATCACGGCGGGTGATGGTCCATGTGCCGAAGAGGAAAAGTTGTAATTTTCAATACGCTAATGGCTTTTTCCAATTATCGAAAATCCCGGCGGGTGAGGTCCATGAGCACGTCACGAGCCAGATGGGCAAAAAAAGGGCCAACTTCACATTATCCTCTTGCTCATCCTCATATTAAATAAATAGCATTAAAGTAGGGCACCAGCCACACCGCCAAGTCGGGTGGCAAATGGACCGTCATCGTTTTCAAGCTTTTTCAACTGAATTTTTGGCCAAATAAAATAACACGATTTCGCCGTCCGATCGTGTCCATCTCCCCCCGAAAATGGCTTTTGACTATTTCCCCGGCCTATTTTATCCGTATTTTACCGAACTGCCCCTCTCGTCTAGCAGCAATGATAACTAGTCAAAACCGTCGGACCCTATCTTCCTCTTTTATTATGGTTTCGCTTCACCTATACACAACCATCTACGGGCCCGAGAAGTGGGCCCCGACCTAACACGCGTCGCAATCTTAATGGCACTAGAGCACAACCACATGCCAGCCGGCGTTATCTTTATGTTTTCTACCCCCACAAACATCCAAGTTGTCGATTTGACTTCATGGCGGCAATAACGTGTTCAACTAAACACCCAATTTCTTGCATTCCTATCCTATCTCTCCCCTGTTTTGTCCGACGAGTTCGATTCATAGGTTTTCCTCGAGATGGGCAATTGCTCATTCACTTTGTGGATCCAATTGTAAAGATTTCTTTTGCCAATACGGGCTTAATTGCAGAAAAGAAAAGAGAGGTACCCGCAACGTTGATGTTCTCGACGATGTATAGAACGTTGTCCTCGTTGATTTCGCCCTTCTGCTGCGCCTCAAGGATGTGGTCCATCGCGCACTTCAGTCCCTCGCTGTCCATCCGCTTCACGCTGGCAATTTTCCTGCAGAAGTTGTTGACATTTTTCAGTTTCGGGCCATGGAGAAGTAACTTTTTCGTCCCGTTCGGCCTACGTGGACGCCGCGCTCTTTCATTACCAACCCCCGAGCACCCAGAAAAGTCATAAATTTGCATACAATAACTCCCACGGATTTAAATTTAATGCGGCTTTAAAGTTAGGAAACTCGATCTGCCGTTTCCAACTCTGCCGCCCCTCACTTCGTTTTGCATTCCTTATGTTCTGAACTAATTGCTAAAAAACAGAGTAAGATAAGATTATCGTCATGGTCAATAGGGCATGAGCCGTGTGGTAGCTTTGTCACCGATGGAGCCATCTAATCACCATCTAAGTGGGTCAACTTAGCCATCCTCATTCACACGTAATAACTACGCTGACAACGGCGAAAGCAAAAAGAAAAAAAGATCCACGTGCACTCATCAAGGCCGAGGACAATATCCTGCGACCCTGGCTATTTTACGAAAATAAATTTACCTTATTTTACTAAAGGAAAAACGTTTTTAAAAAAAAGAAGAAGAGTAAATGAAACTAGCTATGATCTGAGGCAGTCAGACGAGATGGAAGAATGAATGAATTAATGAAGGGGGACGAGATTGCTTACTTCCTCTCGTCGACGAAGTAGTCCTTGAAGAGCTGCAGCCTGCGCTCCTTGACCTCCTTGCAGATCTTCAGGTAGCCTCGCAGGAAGGGCCTCAGGATGGGGATGAAGTCGCCGTAGTTGTAGTCGAAGCTCTGCGCCAGGCGGCTCCGCTCGCCGTTGAGGGCCTTGAGCTTGACGAAGAGCGGGTCGTCCTCTCTGTCGAACCGCCGGTCGAACATGATCCGGTACATGTTGTTGTACATCATCATCTGCAGCCTGCGCCGGAGGACGATCCCCTCGCGGGCGGCGGCGGGGTTCTTCTTGACGTCCTCGACGACGGCGGCGGCCTCGAACTCCCACCCCTGCCGGTACTGCTGCACCACCTTGTTGGTGAAGAAGGGCACCGTCATGATGCGGCGCATCTTGCGCCAGTGCTCCCCGTACACGGTGAACACCATGTCCTGCCCCTTCCCGGTGAAGATGTCGAAGACGACGTTGCGGGTGCGGGACCCGAACTCGACGCCCTGCGTGTGGAGCACCTCCTTGGAGAGGTCCGGGGACGAGACGACCACGAGGTTGCGCTGCCCCATGCGGAGGAGGAGGATGTCGCCGAACCTCTTGGCGAGGTCGGTGAGGTTGCGGTGGTTGAGATCGTCGCCGACCTGGAGCCAGTTGCCGAAGATGGGCACGGGGAGGGGGCCCGGGGGGAGGCGGAACCGCTTGCCGCGGAGCTTGGAGACCGCGATGGCCACGATGGCGGCGGCGAAGAGGCCCAGGAGGGCCTTCTCCAGGAGGAGGAGATCCATGGCGGTGGCTGCGGGCAGAGGCGGAGGGTTTTTCCGGGCGACGAGGAGGAGGAGGAGGAGGAGGAGGGAGGTGGCGGTGGCGGTGATGATTGTGGTGGGGGTGATAGAGTTTCGGGCTTAAATAAGCGAGTGCTCATTATTTGGTTTTGGCGAAAAGAAAATGAAAAAAAAAAAGACTGGAAAATGCAAAAATGGACGGACGGACGGACGGACGGATGGATCGTTGGATGGCGTGACGCGGGGCGGCGTTAGGTGGAACGTGCGCGGGTTCGGCGTGGGGGGGATTAATAAGTGGAAATTACGCACTCCGTTAGAGGACGGGAGGGAGGGAGGGAGGGAGGGTTGACGGCGTCACTTGACGGTTTGGGGGAGGGTGCGGGTTGAGGTGGGTGTGTCAACGAACGGGAGTAGGTGAGCGTGGGGAATTCCTCTTCCTCTTTATTTATTTATTTATTTATTTAGTAGTATCTTATTTATTTTATTTATTTTTATTTTGGGAGTGGGTTGGTGAGGGTAAGGAACGCGTCTAACTTTGAGGAACCCCTCCCTCTCTCTCTCTCTCTCCCACATGGATAGGCAACTTGGGTGTGTAACTCTCTTATTCTAGTATCAAATTAATTAGACTGCATTTGACAGTTTGGACAATATTTGAAATAGGTTAAAATTTATTATATTCTTTGTTTAGATAGGACAAACTCAGATTTAAAACATAATGATGTCGATAAAGTTATCCCATGAAATAAATAAAATAAAGGTGAATAAAATTTTTAATATTCATAATAAGAAAGTAATTTTTCTCGAATAAAAAAATCATTAAATTAATAAAATTGAAATCATATTTCAATATAAACAATAAATGAAAATTCAAAATAACAAGAAATAGAAAATTATTTTTTATTTAATTTTATTTTTATTTATATATTCAACTTCATCTCTATCTTATAATATAACTTAAATATATAAATATACATTTATATTTATATTTATTGCATTATTGCATATTTTATGTATTTTAGGTATATTAGTATAATTTACTATTTACTAAAATTTTATTAGAGAATGATGGAAGAGGAGAAAATAAATAATAAATAAACTAATATTAAAAAAGAGGGGAAAATATAATTAAAAAATAAAAAGTAAATTAGGGAATAGTGTCCCGAATTTGTAGACTTTTATATTCATTTACACCGATATACCGTTTATACCAAAAAAACGTACATGATGTGATGCGAATATATTCGACTTTACTATTATTATTTACTAAAAAATGGATAGGACATAGTAAAATCTCTTAATTTCATATTCTATTTCATCAAGTCCTATCTTAATTAAAAAATGGGACAATAAAACATAATCTTAGTGTATAATGCCAAAGCATAATGCCCAAAAGAGAAAATTTAACTACATGAATCAAGAACATGGTAGTACGCCCGCATGCATACCAAAAAAGCAGAGGAAATTATTAAGAAAGTCCTAGACCTGCTACACCTATGCCAATTCAAACCTAAAACCCTTCAATTTAGCTAATTTATTCTTACACCTTTCAATGATTTGCCAATAAAGTCCACCAAACTAATTTTGACAGAAACCGTTAACGTAAACATTGGCCATCCTACATGACATAATCGAGACTAACATGGATAGAACCCAAAAGCTTAAATGAATACTTGGAAAGAGACCATACGTGTATAAAGAGCTTATAAGCCCTATAATTAAGCGATATAAGATATTTTAACGCCCCTCTCGAACACAAGTTAGATCAGGAACGACACATGAAATTCGACGAACGGGGACCGCACGCACAAAATAAATTGGGCAAGACCTAGGTATCTAACCAAATCAAAAACCTAACATGTCAACCAAGCCTTGAAAGGAATACCCAAAGCGGCGATTATTTAGGAATGGCTCTTATTAGCGAACTCCTTCACGTCACTCTAAAAGGCCACCAGGAGACATAACATTCGCAACAAATTACTTCACAAGATTTCTCCCATCCTGAGACACTAGATATGTCATTCTTATTGACTCTGCTCGATCGACTCTCTACGAAAAGACAGAGCAGCTTAAAGAGAATGCAAGTTAACCCTTGGAGTCTTCTGTGTGAAATTTTGGGGAAATACTTTTCTGAATATGATGATCAATTGTCAACATGGGGTTCGGTCAAATAGACAGGAGACAGAAAGAATCTTAAAACCAAGCTTTATATTTAATGTTTTTGTTTTTATATGTAGCTTCTTACAGTTGTGATCTAAGACAGATGTTTCGATATTTAAATGAGGGATCGGTGGAGAGATTCAAAGGAAATAACAAGAATTCAAAACGAATGAGACTCAGGAATTTAGAATAAGGGCTTGCTCAATAAAAATTGAAATGGGAGTGCTGAAAATTTAAGTAGTGAATTTTTATATTTCAATAGTTTTAAATGATGAAAATAGAAGTAAAAAGTTATTCGAGTTGATGATGAAATATTATTAATTTCTCGACATTCATGGAATTTTCGTCGTTACCGATGTGCTTTTGTGATATGATTGGTAAGATTCTAATTCCCAAGCTATTTTTTCTACTTCAAGAATTAAGTTTCCCCTTCTTTAAGTGACTAGTGATCATTTATTAACTTAACTGAATCTTTTAAGTTTTTGTTGGTCATGATTATCACACAAGCTGAATATCATTTTTTACTTTTTTTGGGTCTGAAGCTGAACATCATTAAATGCTGGATTTAAAAAAAAAAAAAAATTACGGCACTCGATTAGATAATCAAATAGGCTTAAAGTGTTCTATTAATTTCATTCATTAAATGCAACAAGACAAGTTAAATCAAGTTAACTTGCGCAAGAAACTAGTTCTCCTTTAGGAAGGGTATCCATTATTTGATAGTGATGAAACATTGTACTATTCACCGTAAAAGGATTGAATTTTGCAGATTCTTGACTTCCACGGAAAATTGTTGTGCTCATCAAAGTTAACACATAGCCGTACCAATAATGAGGAGAAAATGTAACCATGACCACGAGATCCGCTATCATTTTCCAATGAATAAGCCAATCATTTACCTATTTAGGGTAAGAAAAACACACACATCATAGAGTCAAATTTGTGGATTTTGTTCAGGTATACGTTTGTTTTGTTTACTTTTTAGGAAAATTATCTAATCAATCCTAAATTTATTATGTGAATGTCGCTTTTCAATTTTGCTAATTTAATTATAAACTTATGAAGTTCAAATGTATTCATTTCAATCAATTTTATTAGAAATAACTGGCATATCGGTCCAATCATCGCCAGTCGTTTTGCGCGGAGTGCTGCCACATCAGCGATTCTCGGCAAAAATTGTCTTGAAGGATTATATTGACATTTTGCGCAAATGTTTTAACTAAATTAGCAAAATTGGAAAATTTGTAACTGAATTAACATCAATATTATAAATTTAAAACTGATGGGGTAAGTTTCCCTTCATATGTACTTTTTTTTTTTGGTCGTAAATTTCCCTTATATTTAAGCTTCTACAATAATGATTAAAAAAAAATCTTATGATTATGCCTTTTGCTATAGCTGAGTGTCTGTTTCAGATTAGGGTTTACTCGTGGAGGAGCAAGTACGCATTGAGTACTTTCGCTGGATTAATTACTTACGATGATTGATTTTATTACCTTGAAATTATGTCTGGAAACGCATTTTCTGTGAAATTAGGCATTTCGAACTTTATAATCTAATTTTCAAATATCAATGTGGTAAAAAGATAATTATAATCAAATTTTAATTTAAAACAGAAGAACTATTCTAAGGCAATGGAAATTAAAAAAAAAATTACTACAATGCCGAGCCAGAAATATAACCTAATGCGATAAAAAAAAAATTACCTAAAAAAGCAACAAGTGTTTTGTTACCTATGGTGGCCATTTGGCATGAAAATTAACTGAAGCCGACAAATTTTTGTCACCATAGACTTGACAATATGTCATATCTCCATCACCTATTGGCAACTCATGGCAATGAGAAATGAGTTTTGTCATTCTTGGCTAGACCGTCTTATTATGTCCCTTTCGGTTTTCAAAGGTGATAAAGTTTTATTGTTCGTATTCATATACATTTTGATAAAGGTGAAAGCGACGGAGTAACAGACAATTCATAAAAAAAATAATAATAATAAAAAAATAAAAAAATAAAAAAATTTACTGTTGCCTTAACCCTTTCTTTTCTATGGCGTCTCTCGCTCTCTCCCCCTCCTGACACCCATCGGACAAGCTCACGCCCACATACCCAACACCACATATCCATTTCATGTCGGAGGCCGTCACAACCGTCGCCCAACCTCAAAATCTGAGGTTTGGGTGTGCACAATGATAAACAAGTCTTTTTTTTTTTTTTTTGATACCCAGAAACTGCCATACAGCCTGCAGCCGGCGACGTAAACCCGGAGCGGTATTAGCGCGGGACCCACCACCACGACGCCGCACTTAAGTCCACTGATGAATGCGCAGCATGCGAATCTGGAGGTTCAAACTCTCGCCCTACCGTAAAGAAGGTCCGAGAGCATACCGACGCCCATGTTTCTACTCGACCTAGTAAAAAAAAAATACATGAAATTATTATTTTTTTTCTCGTTTTGTTTGGTGGGCAAATGGGAGCAAAAGTCGGACTTTCCATGCGGTGTTTCTCTTACTCTTCGTCCAAGGAATGGAAGAGTCAATCCATCATCCTCATGCCCACCTACCACCTCCTCTCAATTCTCGCATCGACACCGTCTCTTCGCCTCCACTAGCGAGGGCAAATTATTGTCAATTCAAGCCCGGTCGCAGTCGTCGAGTCTCATTGGCCCTTCGATTCCTTAGCCCTCTCCTCTACGCTCTCGCTATCCTTCGACGCGACCTTCCCGTTCATCTGGTGTCGTTGTTGTAATCCTGCGAAAGAGTATATCGACACTTGTATCGAATAGGATCGAGAGGAGGCAGGACAAATCGCACAGCCACTGGTGATGCATTCCTTGATCTTTTGATGTCTCTAGTATCCAATCGAAGTTTCGACAACAGGGCTTTCGTAATGAACAGAACCCGATGAATATCTACGCATCTAAACAGCATATCCATTGCAACATTAAGATATACGGGCGAATGAATAGAATCCGGTGAATATCAAACCGCATATCCATTACAACATTAGGATATACAACGAATGAATAGAATCCGGTGAACATCAAACCGCATATCCATTGTAACATTAGGATATGCAGTGAATGAATAGAATTTGGTGAATATCTACGCATCTAAGTCGCATATTCATCGTAACATTAGAATATATAATGAATGAATGGAACCAGGTGAACCGCACGATTGTCATCCTCCTGATGTCATGATTGCGACATTAAAGGCTAATGAAATTGGAATATGGTGGGGGAGATATACGGAAGACGGGTCAAGAAAGCTGGGGAACGGACCGGTTCAAAAGGGCGAGGGGGGGGATTGCTTCACCTACCCCGACGGAAAGGGACGTAGGGAACAGCCCCAACTCACCAACCTACCACCAAAAAGCTAACCCCAATCTTTCATGTCATGTTCTAGCTAACCCCGATCGCCTTCGTCGTGCATCCGGCCACGTCAACGCTATCTCAATAATGTGATTATTTCCGCACGAAGAAAAAGGAGAAATTTCGTGGCCAGAAATTATTGCGAGAGGAGGAGAAATTGTCATTTTACATCGTCCGCCCGTCTCGGTGAATTCCTTGTTTTTAACTCTTTCTTTTGACCCCTTTTTGGGCCGGACATTTACGGGAGTTCATGTTGGTGTACTCAGGTAATGAGATCTCTCTGGGCTTTGGGATTCATCATACTTTACCGAAAACCCAGACTCTCGTTGGGCCCGTTTGGTTCGGCTTTGGGGAAATGCCCTCGGGAGAATGTAAATACCTTTAAAATAAATGGGTTTTCCGAAATGCTAAACTGTTTAATAAACTATAACTGAAAAGTGTTTTAGGGAAATGCAAAATTGTTTGGTAATAAGATCACTTTAGCGAGTGCCCCCGAAGACAAAAGATTAGCATGTATCATATGGATTTTTTGAAAAAAAAAATCAATAAATGCGTTAGAAATTGCAAAACTAACTTAATTGATTGCTTGGTGCTCTTGCACCATCCTTCAACAAAATCGAAATTCAAAGTAGCCATAAACAAGTGATCTCATGCTGCTCGTTAACAAAATCATTTTTCTAAGATGGCCGGAATCTATCGCCATGTGACCATGGCCGCATGCCCATTTAGATATAAAGGCGAACCGGCCTATGCTCGTTAAGTTTCTTTTCAATACTTCGGTACATAAAGTATCTTTGATGGATACTCGTTCGCAAGATCGGCTCTGATGCCGTTGCCAATGCATTCATTGCTCATTCTAATCTCTCGCAATTTGAAATGGACGCTTTGATTGCGAACTGAAGTGAAATCGCCAGGACCATACCACAGAGAAAACAAATGTGCAGTTAAGTGTCATCTTTTGTTCCTTCACTTTCGCGCTGAAAAAGCACACTTGTCCTCTTGAATCGCAACTCCTTAGCATTTTCAGATGGCAATGTCGCGACAGTAAGAGCTTTTCTTTTCTTTTCTTTTTCCATAGCTACTTAGAACATGAAGTGTCTTCTTAATTATACGTAATGACGTTTCTTGAACAGCCATTTCCACAATTTGATTTGTAGTGAACATTTTCCTTCGGTGATTGCGAAAGAAATTATTTTGTTGTTGGGCTTTTCTTAATTAGGCTCCATTTGTTTTGCAAGAAATGAATAATTTGAAAAATATTTTGCTAAAAACAGTCGCTTGTATTGTTTAAAATAATTCGTTCCTGAAAAATGTCTTCATTAGAGATAACGACATATTTTTGAATATTTTCATAAACAATAAAATTATTTTTCATTCATTCTTTTTTGTAAGCAATAAAAGTAATCGTTTTTAGAAGATGATTTCTAAATCATTTATTTTTTGTTAAATAAACGGAGCCTTAATATCGTTTTTTCTCCTCCTCTCCCTCTCTCCTCTCTCTCTCTCTCTCTCTCACCATCATTTCTCACTTTACTCGCTATGTCAATTTTCTCTAGAATCTTCTTAGACACCATAGGGTCTCTCTCTCACTAACATCATTCCTTGCTTCACTCATTGCGTCAATCCTCTCTAGAATCTTCACATCACCCATTTCTCCTACTTCAAAGACACCACCTCTCTCTCTCTCTCTCTCTCTCTCTTCAATCAATCGCCCCTCACACTCAATTTCGCCCCAATTTTCACCCAATTCGGGAAATCATATGGAAATCCTAAACATATCAGAGTAATACAAAGCACAAAATCGTGTGTTTTAATGGAGAATGGAATTGGCTTTCCTTTACGTAGAAAAGAGTATCTCAATTCGATTGTCGTTCAGTGGCAACAACTTCACGTGGTAGATGCTCTGATTCCTATGTATTTGATACCTAACAATCACTTTTTCTACAGTCACTTTTTCTTTCTCATGCATATAAGCGCACTCACTCTTTGTTTTTGGCAATCATTCAATGTGTCAAAGTATGATCATACGGATAAGCAGTTACCTCTCTCTCACCATCATTTCTCTCTTTACTCGCTATGCCAACCCTATCTAGAATCTTCCTAGACAATAGACACCATTTTAGTGTCTCTCTCTCACTAACCATCATTTCTCGCTTGACTCGTGCCAAACCTCTCCAAAACCTTCACATCACTCATTTCTCTTACTTCACAAACACCACTTCTCTCTCTCTCTCTCTCTCTCTCTCTCTCTCTCTCTCTCTCTCTCTCTACCAATCTTCAATCAATCACCTCTCATATAATTTCGCCCTAATGTTCACTCAGTTCAAGAAATAAATTGAAAATCCTAAACGTATTAGAGTAAACACAAAGCACAAAATCTTGTGTTTTAATAGAGAATGGAATTGGCTTTCCTTTCCATAGAAAAGAGTATCTCCATTTCTCCACGAATTTTTGCCAAACAAATGCAAATTTACATATTCTCACCCAAAAAAAAAAAAAAATTGATTGTCCATCAATGGCAGCCAACTTCACATGGTAGATGCTCCGATATCTATGTTTTATTTGATACCCAAAAGTCCATTTTTCTTTCTCCTACACATGAGCATTCTCACCTGTCATCTAAGCCCGAACGAGAGGCAATTGATTTCATTCATTCAATGTGTTGTACTCTTAGTCCTTTGCAATCACTCAATGCACTGGACCATGATCATATGTCATTCTCTGTCTGTGTGGATGGGCATGTGTGGCATCCCTAGCTTAACTTACTTGATGTATTATTCGTTTTGACTCGTCTTATTTCAAGTCTCATGATTTAGTCCTTTGGACGTACACATAAACACTTACCAAAAAGTTATCCATAAAACTTTTTGTGCTCTCACGCAAACGTAATTAATATTGGAATTCTAAATGCCATATGATGTTATGTCAAAAACATGTCTTTTCATTTGATTTTAGTTTTAAACATAAAATTTAAGAACACTCTCCCCATGTTTGGCGCGGAATGTTTCAATCTATTCCTGCCCTCTTCCCATTCTAGAAGGCTATCAAAAGTTGCTCCTTATTCGGATCCTCTCATTCTAGCAATCACTCCCCATGTTGGCTGGGCCTCGCCAGTGGTGGGTGATGCAACCCTTGCCTAGGCAAGGCTGTCCAGCCATGGCCTGTGACTAGTCACATGGAAGAAGAAAGGCCAAAAAAAAAAATCAGAAAAAAATATTAAAATATTATTAAAAATTGTCAAAGTTAGTGTTGACGGTGTCATGTAAGTTGACCAACGTCCATGTCAACAAAACCAGTCAAAATTAGTCTGAAGGATTGAATTGGCACTACATTAAAAAGTTTATGACTAAATTGTCATGATTAAAATGTTTAGAAATAAATTGTCACGATTAAAATGTTTAGAAATAAATTGGCATCAATGCAATACGTTCATAGTTTTTTTTTGACACTTTTCCCGACCAAGTGGTCACATATGAACTGTCGGATTTCCTTGCACATATTATGGGACTGAACTAATTTATCAAGGGTAAATGAAAGAGGTAAGAAATTATCACATTTAAAAGCTGGAGATCTTTGAAAAAATTTGAGCTAATATCTTTATTATTCCCTATGTACCAGGATAAATGCAGGAACTGGATAAAATAGGTTTTCGAATCTCGGATTCAATATCTCCTAGAGATATGAGCAAGTGATTCAAACACATGATTTAACAAATCCTAAACCTTTGATGAAAAAAAGGAGTCGAATAATATCAATGGCCAGTATCCGACGAATACTAATCGTACATTTCTGAAAAATAGACAAAGTGATAATTATTAAGTGTCCGCAGAACATTAATTTTAAAATCACATGAATCTCCCATAGATTCTAAATGTAAAACCTTTCTTCCCGAATATAATTTCATCTTCTGCAAAAAAGCCAAACCATATTCATTTACGTTTAATCCTTTTACGCGTGGAAACATGCATGATACGTGATGAATGCGATGTGCTCCTGAACCCTAAAACTTCTGGGGAGCTGCGAGTTCTAGCTCGTTTGAAAAAAAAGAAGAAGAGAAAGGTGGATGAAGAGAATTTGCCAGTACCAATTCTGTTTTTAGTAGCTATTTTTAGACAAGTTGGCCACGACCAGCTTAAATAAAATAATTGCAGAACAGCGAAGTTACGCATTGATTAAGTCCCAATTGATCGGATCATCTCTGTACCTGTTCTGTTTACTTTCGCATTGATCTGGGATCGCGTCGACATAAACGTCTATTGATGTTGACTCTCGTGCTTGAACCGGTCTTGAGATCTAGAGACGAAAGAGCCTGGATAATCACAACGGCCAGTGTCGTTCGTCATCATGAAAGCAGACATAGAAAGAAGGAAGTCTCCGACGTTTTTACTATCTACATGCATAATCGTCTTTGACTGTAGCTTGCAAGGAGAAAAAGAAAAAAACCTTCCCTTTTGGAAACTCAGACGAGTACAGATGGGAGTCCACCTTCTGATGAATGGAAAGCTACTGGTCCAACACGTGATATCTGTACATGGTTGTTGAGAATAACAGATCTCCGAAAACCGGATTCGACACTAAATCGAATCCCTAAAACGAATGCGGAAGATAAGCCTTCTAAAAATCACGTATCACCGATCGTAAAGACACCACGGATTCGAGCGTACGCTTGCTGGTCACATATTGCACACCGACGCCGATATGAGGAAGAGAAAAACGATCATGTTCATTCCGATGACGTCAATTCGCCTTAAAGGGAAGATGGTGTCGCCTCTTGCAAGAATACTTTCTTTTTTGGAGTGTTCTTGAGGGAGAGAGGGAGGAAGAACGTTATAATACCAAAAGGTGTGTTCTCCCTCTCTCTCATCCCTTTTATTGGTCCCTCCATCCACGGGCCTTATTCTTGTGGGCCGGGCTTTTAGGCCCATCATGGGCGGACGGGCCTTAAGCCCATCACTAATAAAACCATCATCTCCCACTCGCACATGGTGGGCCGAACAGGATTCTCTTTACCTCTCTTCAACATTCATACCGGTGAATAATAATACGACCAAAGATACTGAGAGCTCGTTACTACATCATCTGTTAGGAATATATAGCTCATATTGGGCGTCACACTCGAGTAGATTTTGTATGCGACCCTAGATCGATCGATCACATTTATATCTCTCTTGATCTCTTTAAACAACGATATATATATATTGTATTCACAATTATGATTATCCCAAAGACAGTCATAATAATTGGTCGCCAGGTGAATACAAAACTACAATGTGATTCTCCAAAATCGATCTTCCTCTTTCCTTCAAACTCTCAATTTCAGTTCAACTTGCTTTTCTAGAAATGTCCCATTAGATCGAATCAACTCATGACCATTGGCAACATTCTAAGATAGAAACACTAAATAGAAATCTTGAGAATAAGTAAAAGTCATGAGGCGCTAAAATTGAGGAACTCTTTTCCTCAAGAGTCTCATACGGCATAAAAGTTGAGATCAAACTTTTGCCACTCTTATTGGTCGTCTCATGCATACGTAGTATAAAATACGTATTACGGTATTAACTCATTTCCCCATGGAGCGTATGTCTACACCATCAATACCGTACAGATGATAGTTCAGACATACCCAATGTCTAACTTGAGTTCACGTATCTACTAATTCACAAAATTCATCGAACTCACATCGGCATTTTAGACATGGATAAAGTAAAATATGTGGGGTATTTTACTTTCGGACATAGTACATATCATGTCCTCATCTTAACACTTAGTTAGGCGACATATTTATTTTAAGCTTGAGCTCTCGATTATCACCTAGATAATAAGCTTAAAAACCGTCTCATCTCTATTTATCACATAGTAAATAGAGGCGATTACCCGTGTGAGTGGGCTAATCTCTTATCTGTCCGACATACTTTCTCAACTTAATGTAATGCACGAGCATTAAGATGCATAAAGATCAAACAAAGATTCATAGGCATTAATGATGAAAACACAAATTCATTAAATGTGAACAATTCGGGAAATTACAATATCCAGTACACATCGACTCTACGCAATCCTAGATATTTTACATGACCACAAAACACATCTCTAGGTATTGGCTTTGTCATAGGATCTCGCTACCATTCTATGCGTAGATATGTACTGTAAGTTCACATCCTTTCGTGCAACCATATCTTTTATAAAATTATACTTGGTATCTATATGTTTGGTCTTGCCATGATATTTTGGATCTTTGGTGTACGCTATAGCTGCTTGGCTATCACAATTAATCAATAATGGATTTGCGCTTTTCTCATTAACACCTAAATGATCCAAAAATCTCTTAAGCCAAACTCCTTCTTGTACCGGGCGATAATGCCACGAACTCAACTTCCATCGTGGATAAGGCTATACACGTTTGCTTCTTACTGCTCCATGATATGGCGCCATTGTTCGCAAGAAAGCAAATCCCGATGTAGATTTTCTTTCATCTAAATCTCCTCCCCAATCGGCATCCGAATAGCCTTCAAGTCGCAGATCCTTTCCTTGGTAATTCAACTTGAAATCGCGCTTCCCTTCGAGATACCTCGGTATTCTCTTAACGGCTTTCCAATGTGCTTGACCTGGATTGGATTGGTATCTACTCACCATTCCAACCGCAAAACATATGTCGGGTCTTGTACACATCATAGCGTATATCAAGCTCCCAACGCACTAGCATAAGGAACATGTTTCATTTGTTCCTTCTCTTGTGGAGTCCTCGGACACTCTATGGCTCAATCCTTCACCTTTCGCAATAGGAGTGTATATGGGTTTACAATCTTGCATACGAAATCGTTCAAGAACCTTATTTATATATGTTTCTTGCGAAAGAGACAACGATCTCTTCGAACGATCTCTTGAAATCTTAACTCCAAGAATGTATGCAGCCTCACCCATATCTTTCATCTCAAAGTTGGAAGATAACCAACTCTTAACGGTATTAACAAACTCCATATTGCTTCGGCAATTAGTATATCATCAACATATAATGATATGATCACAAATTGATCTTTGGATCTATTGATATATACACAATGATCCTCATCAATCATTGTAAAATCATATGCCATTATGGCATTATGAAAACGTATATACCATAGTCTTGATGATCGCTTTAGGCCGTATATCGATCTCAAAAGTCGACATACTTTTTCTTCTTGGCCTTTCACTATGAAACCAGTAGGTTGTTCCATGTATATTTCTTCCTCTAATTCTCCATTGAGGAAAGCAGTCTTTACATCCATCTGATGTAACTCAAGATCCATACCAGCTACTATTGCTAGAATAATGCGAATCGAGGTAAATCTCACTACAGGAGAAAACGTATCTTCATAATCAATTCCTTCCTGTTGATTATACCCATTCGCCACAAGGCGAGCCTTATGCCTTTCTATCGAGCCATCAGCCTTTCACTTTATTTTGAGAACCCACTTGTTCCCAATAGCTCTGCGTCCTTTTGGAAGATCAACCGGTTCCCAGACTTGGTTTGATTTCATTGACTCCATTTCCTCTTCCATTGCATGAATCCATTTTTCCTTACTAGGGCAATTCGAGCCTCGGTAATATTTCTTGGCTCATCCTCATCTTGTGGAGCAACCATAAAAGTTTCCCCTTCAATGTCAAAACGTCGACGGGGAATACTTTGGCGACTTGTTCGCCGTATGGGAGATTGTACACTTTGCACATCATTCCCCATTATGCTCCCACTTGGATTAGATAATGATGTCGTCTCATTATGTGGTTGCAATTGAGAATGAGTTGAATTCAATTCATCACTTCTCATATTACTCCCACTTGGACGAACTCCACTAAGATCATTATCTTGATCCAAGGTTTCAAATAGGGAGTGATCTTCCCCTATTTCGCCCTTCTTAGGAAATTCATCATCTAAGAATGTGACATCCCGTGATTCAAATTCGTTATACTCCCACTTTCCTGCTCACCTATGAACACATACCCTTTTGAGTGTTCCGAGTATCTTATGAAAATACTCTTCTTTCCTCTCGGGACCCAATTTCCCAAACTTGTGAGAGGACTCATGTGTATAGGCAGCACAATCCCATGGCTTAAGAAAACTTAAGTCCGGCTTTCTACCTGTCCATAACTCATATGGAGTGGAAGTAACTGATTTGGAAGGCACACGGTTAAGTATATAGGCAGCAGTTAACAATGCATCACTCCAAAAGGTAATAGGTAAGTTAGCATGCGCCATCATGGACCTAACCATTTCCAGTAGGGTTCTGTTTCTTCTCTCCGCAACACCATTTTGTTGAGGAGTATATGGAATAGACAACTGCCTTTCTATTCCTTTTTCATCACATAATTTTCTGAACTCATCAGGTAATATTTCTTGTCTAATTGATTCTCTACCAGGTTCATAAACCTTTTGAAACAACTTATTGCTTCAGATTTATGAGAAATCAAATAGACATATCCGAATCGAGTATAATCATCTATAAAAGTGATGAAATAAACAGCCACATGCCTTCCTCTCACATTCATTGGACCACAGACATCAGAATGAATTAAATGCAGAGGAAATTCAGCTCTTTTACCTTTTCCAAATGGTTTCCTTGTCGTTTTCCCTTCTGTAGCAATGCTTTACATATGGGCAAATCGACTTTTTTCAATATTGCCCAACAAGCCCTCTTTGGCTAGTCTATTCATACGTGTTGTTGGCCAATGTGACCAAGTCTAGCATGCCATACATTCACATCATTATCATATGTATTAGGAGACGTGAGAAGGGAATAACAAACATTTGCATTAACATAATCAATATCTAATACAATGAAACCATCCAGAAAATAACCACAACCATAGTAGTTTGTATCCAAATACAAATCTACACCTCTATTATGGAAGTTCACATTAAAACCAAATTTAACCAACACTAGAACAGACACTAAATTTCGACAAATCTCTGGAACATACAACACATCATGTAGGAATAACGTGCGTCCACCACGCATGTTCGGTTGGCGTGCCAATTCCTTTTACTTGACTCTCGGAGTTGTTTCCCACATAGATCCACTTAGTTCCAGGTTGGAACTCGTCAAAATTCTACGAAGAATTATCTATCCTTTGCTACATGGTGCGTAGCTCCTGAATCTACAGTCCACGAGGATTAGATTCGGTCAAGAATACGAACTTGACACATACGCAAAGTTCCCAATAGTACAAGGGGTGTGTACCTTCTTTGGCTCGCGACAATTGCGGGCATAGTGACCCCTCTGGGTCACGCTTGTAACACTTCACCCTTGAGATATTCTTTACATGAGAACGTTTTCCTCTCTTCACGCGAGGACGTTTTCCTCTCTTTGTTGGTTAATTTTTGTTTCTTGCAAGAAGGACTTGATCACTTGCTTTCCCACATATTGAACGAATCAATGCGCTTGCGCTTAGAGCTTGAAGCCCCTTCGAGCTTAAAGCAACACAAAGCAAATATCTCGTATCCCGCTCAAATGCCTTGAGGCAATCATCGCCTAGCTCAAGGTGGCGCACAAAGCATTCTCAAGATCTTCCATAACATGGTCAAGAGCTTTTACCGCTTTTGCTTTTCCAAAGACATATTGAATTCTCATTTGCCAAATTTCATAGTTGTCACCATTGAGCTTTTCACCTTTGTTCAGCTCGGCAACTATGCTCTTTGTGGCTGAAGCCATTGATCCAACACATCGGACATATATGCACGAGTTATTAATGCCTATTATTTATGCATCCCTTTTGCACATACCCATCATATTAATGAATAATTTCAAGTAAGGTTTTAGAATCAAAAGGTCACTACGTTTCCAATCATCCTCCAAAAATCCTAACTTAAAACTATCATTAATATGATTGTCATATGCAAAATCAATTCTATGAAGCTACAAAAACTTCTATAACTACCCACATCTAATTACCCACAGCAATCAGCAATAACAGAAAGCAACAGATAATTGACATACAATATAATAATAATGCTTTCATATAATGCAACTAACATATAGGTTGCTACATCAACAATAATCAGGTAGTAAACAAAAAAAAAAAAATGTTCACAAAGAACACTAAATAAAGACCAGCCATAACATCTAAAAACAAGGCATCATACAACTAATAGGGAAAGCTGCTACTTGGTTCAACTTCTCTTTCTTTTTCTCTGTAAAATTTTCAGGCATTCTCGACAACCATGAAAAAATAGACGGATATCCCTTAGGATTTCTCCTACGCACATTCATTCCTGGCTTAATCGAAGTCATTCCTTGGGTCGCAGTCTTTGTGGCTCCAACCCGATGATATTCATCCACAAATTCCATTACTAGCTCCTTATATCCAGTAAATCCTTTGACCTCCCATAGGCGATTCAACACTCCTTGCCATTCTAGTGGAAGAGTGTTCATAAAGAATCGCACCATCTGAATATCTGGCATGGGATAACCGTTCCAAATGACTTCTTGAATTTTGTTGCTGACCTCTATGACATGATCAATTATGTCGTCACTCTCCCATCGATAACCATTCAAATCGGCTATCAACCTTGAAAGCCTTTCCTTGTTCATCTCGACATTGTGCGCACGACGATGCGCGTGGCTTACGGGAGGCATTGTTCCCGCAACAAATGCAGAACAAAAAATGGATTACATATAATCCACATAGACATAATTGAAAAAGAAACACATTCTTTTCTTTTTTTTTTTTTTCTTTTTTTTTTTGGTCAACGGTCAACGGTCGTCGGTCAACAGTCAACGGTCAGGTCGTCAGTCAACGGTCAACGGTCGACGGGTCAACGGTCAGCTCGTCGGTCGTCGGACCGTTCGGACCGGGATCGGCCGGCCGAACCGACGGCCGGCCGGCCGACGAACCGACCGCACGTGCCGCGCGCTGCGCTGGCCGACGTCACGCGACGTCGGCCGGCACGTGCCGCGCGCGTGCCAGCGCTCGCCGGTCGGGTCGCCGGTCGGTCGCCGTCGTGACCGTCCGACCAACCGACGTCGGTGCCGACGTCATCGATGACGCCAACCCGGGTTACCGGCCGTTGGGTGACGCCATGCTGACGCCGCGTCGGCATGCGCCGGTTCGCCGGCTACCGGCGTCTTCGGTTCGCCGACCGGCGGCGCTGCTTGCGTCGGTTCGCCGACTGGCGCGTGTGCCGCACGCGCTAGGCGAACCAACGCGTCCTGGCGCGTCGAGCCCACGCGCAGCCGCTTCTGGCCGCGCGTGTGGGCGCGTACGGCGTCTCCCGGCGACGTGCGGCATATCGCCGGACTCGTCTCGACGTCCACTTTCTCCCTATGCCATCAGAATTCGGTTTCGACTTACAAAAAACTCGGAAAAATGGGCGAACAGCGCTTGGGTGTCAGGATTTCTCGCCCCGATCCGTACGGCCGATTACTTTCGCGAAAAATCAATCAAAAACATCAAACATGTCGGGAAAACGTGAACTAGGGCTCGATACCAATGATGGGAATAACAGATCCCCGAAAACCGATTCGACACTAAATCGAATCCCTAAAACGAATGCGAAAGATAAGCCCGGAAAAATCACGTATCACCGATCGTAAAGACACCACGGAGTTCGAGCGTACTTGTTAGCCACGATTGACACACCGACGCCGATATGAGGAAGAGAAACCGATCATGTTCGTTCCGATGACGTCAATCGCCTTAAAGGGAAGATGGTGTCGCCCCGCAAGAATACTTTCTTTTTGGAGTGTTCTTGAGGGAGAGAGGGAGGAAGAACGTTATAATACCAAAGGTGTGTTCTCCTCTCTCTCATCCCTTTATAGGTCCCTCCATCCACGGGCCTTATTCTTGTGGGCCGGGCTTTTAGGCCCATCATGGGCGGACGGGCCTTAAGCCCATCACTAATAAAACCATCAATGGTCGATAACGTTGTCGCATTTGAAAGTAAAGCATGTATGTAATAACAAGACGCGATCCCAGAGGACAGGAGGCCGTGAATTGGAATCTGCTTGCGGTAGTATCATGTGCATCTCGCCTGGATGAATGGCTTCTCAACCTCTATCTCACTGCGTTTCTGGTGACGAAGCTGGTCTACCCCGGAGCAGCGGCTCTTGAATGGAATTGGGTGACGCCATCTCTATAGTATTAAATCCGAACATACCGTGGCAGGATGCCGAGCTTCTCATGGTAAAGCTCGAAGAAAATTGTCTCGCTGGTCCTCTAAGTCGGTCTCTCCCTGCCCTTCCTGGTTTAGCTACAAGAGGTTGAGTTTGTTTCTTTAGGGCTATTAGAAAAATTACAAGAATCTGGGTTTGACTTCCCATGGATAGATATCATACCGGGTTTACTGCCATCTATATTCCGGAATTTGGGATCGATCTCACTTGGCCAAAAACCCGAGCACTCATCATCATAATCTCATGTTAGTGATTGCCCTAGAGACATGTGTTTAGCATATTTAGTATGAATTCTCAAAGAATGGATATTTAGAAACTGCGAAAGTATTTTAATAAGTAAGTATCTTTGATGCACTTGCTAACATCACCGGATCTGATTTTTACCAAAGGATTAATGGCTCATTCTAACTTTTCCATGTAAATAGCATGCTTTGATTAAGCAATATTAAAGTGAAAAACCGTGACTTCGTCAGGACCATAACACATAGAATACAACGTAAATAAAGCAACCTTCAGGGAGCGATGGGAAATAGTAGATCTGATTTGGAGGTTCCATAGGAAAATTTATGCAAATCTTTCGTTTTTGAACTTTAATGTTGCAAAGTACACTTGCAATCTAAATGGGAAATAATAAGTGTTAAACTGGTATGCGCGATTAGAATGAGCAAATAGTGCATTAATTAGAGGAGAGACATCAATGATGGGGCAAGTTTCGCCAGTCCAATTGGCTTAAACCTAGACGTTAATGCACACTAGAAAAGAGGAAAGAGTAATTTTATATAAAATGTCACCAGGATCATGGATAATTGTTCATTAGTATTTAAGCTCCGATTCTCTCGCGAAAAATGAATAATTTTAAAAATATTTTCCTAAAATCGACCGTTTGTATCACTGATAAAAATGAATGATCGAAAAACATTTTCATCGTCTACAGAAATATTTAGACATATATTGTTGTCAATAGTAAAACATTTTTCATTAACTAATTATTTCAATAAACCATATTTAGGAAAATATTTTTAAAATCATTCATTTTCCGCAAAGCAAATGAGCAATAAGAGCTACTTGTATACACGAAATGTCTTCATGATGATATAGAATAATAGTTTCTTCAACGGCCATTTCCACGATTTGTTAGGTATTGAAGATTTTCGTCCAGTGATTGCAAGAGAAATTATTTCGTTATTGGACTTTTATTATTTCAGAGTTCATTCCCCATCCTCGTTAGACCGAATAGTCACATTATGAATTATCGAATTTCTTTCTGTGTTCGAGCTGATTTAACCAAGGGTAAATGAAGAGGTAAGAAATTATCACATATAAAAGCAGGAGATCTTTGAAACATTGGGAGTTCGTATCTTTGTTATTCCCTATGTACCAGGATAAATGAGGAGGTGAATAAAATAACATAGGATTCAAACCTTGGATCCAATGAATCCTAAAGATATGATCAAATTAATTATTTCCCCATATATATATATATGCATCAGCAAAAGGATGTGGTCCTAATAGTATTCTACAAATGGAAGAGTTCGTGATTCAAACACGGGATTTAACGGATCTCGACTATGTCCTGTTAGCCGCTCGCCAATAAAATTCCTATTAAGAGTATATTCATTGATGAAAAAGAAGTCCAATAACATCTATGGCTAGCATCCGAATAACAGTCAAAGTGAGGATTAGGAAGTGTCCATGGATTCTAAATCTAAAAAATAACTGAAAGAAGGCAAAAGAAAGGAGAAAAGGAGAGAAAAACGTGGAGAATTTTTTTCTGTATATTGTATATTGGTTGACTCAATGTACAAGATCAATATTATAGTACAAAGCATGTACAGAGAATGACAACTAAATAATCTACAAATCAGATCCAATATTAATTCGATCTTGATTGATTTGAATAATATCCAGAAGATTCTCGTGTATCTTCCAAAAATAACTTCCCTAAATTCAAGTTCATTTTCTTGGAATAAGTCAAAACCATATAAATTCTTGGTTTCCCACTTTTAGGTGTGGAAAAATATGTACGGGCATGATAAGGCGACGAGTGCGATGTGCTATTTTCATCTAGAGAAGCCCTAAAACTCTAAAACTTCTGGAACACAGCGAGTGCCAGCTTGTTTGGAATAAAAAAGTGGATGAACAGAGTTGCCAATGCCAATTGCATTTTTGAAGTAGCTTATATTTGACAATCTGGCCACGACCAGCTTAAATAAAATAATTGCAGAACAGCGAGGTTACATATCGTCAGTACCTGTCCTGTTTGCTTTCTCGTCGATCCGGGGTCACGTCGACATGAACATCCATCGAAAAAAGTCGACCCTCGAGCTTGAACCGGTCCTGCGAACGGACCTTAAAAAAATGAAGAAGGGAGTCGGCTTTCTGGAGAACGAGAAGCCATTTGGTCGAACACGCGATGTCCATTCATGGTCAACATCTTTTTCACATTGAAAAATGGATCGCGCCTGTAACTTTCCTGACGAACTAATCTTGCGTCAGCTATAACCATTAATTTGATCCATTGCCCTCCAGTGCTTGGACAAAAAAACGTCATTTATAGACCATATTACCGAGAAATGAAAGACGCATCTCGATTCTCCATCACCAGAAGCTCTATCGTCGGTGTTTGCTCCATCTTTTCGGCTATAGAAGTGACATAGGCCATGCCATTCGCATGCTTGCTGGTTGTGGTAGTATTATGTGACGAAGCTCATCTACCTTGGACCGATGGCTCTTGGATGGTGTCAAGTGATGACATCTCTATAATATTAAATCCGAACGTACCACAGCTGGGATTTCAAACTTCTCGTAGTAAAGCTCGAAGAAAATTGTCAGGATGATCCTCTGACTCGACTCTCCCTTGCCCTTTCTGTTTTCTTTTTGCTTTGGGCCTGCCCTTTTTGGTTATAGCTATTAGAGATTGAGTTTGTCCTAGAGCTATCAGAAAAACTTACAAGGAGGAGGAACCAAAAGGACAGACAAGATCTAGGTTGGCGGCTCATGGGTCCAAAGAGCCCCCCACCCATCGTTCAGAATGGACTTGTACAAAATAGTTTTTCCATGTTGGAGTGGCCCAAAGATGAAATGACTACGCACCGAGAAGAGGGTCCGTTTGGTTCGACTTTGGGAAAATGCCCTTGGGAGAATCAAATCTTTTGAGGTAAAGGGGTTTTAGAAATCTTTTAGATTTGTTTGGTAAACTATAAGTGAAAAGTCTTTAGGAAAATGTAAAGACTGTTTGGTAAATATATATTTGAAAAGCCCTTTAGTGTGATCAAATTAAGTTTTTTAGTTTTAGTATTTTTAAAATTCCAAAAAATAAACAATGATTATATAACATTTTACATTTTCATATTAAGAGTAATGTAAAAGATATATATTAGTAAATTTATTTAAAAATTATATTAAAAGAATTTGATTATAGATTAGATACAAAGCTCAACTTTTGGTCTAGGGTTCTTTTAGGTTTGTTTTCAACTTTGAATATTTTTTTAATTATTGTAGTATTAATCATCTTCGTTAATTAATTATCATTCTAGTGTATTGATAAAAGTTGGGCTATTGATTGTCAAAAGATAAAAATGACAAAAAAAAGGTGAACCCAACATTTGCAAAGGGTTTTTATTATTTTTTTAAAAAATAAAAATAAAATCCGATGAAACTCCATCGCCGATCAACAGTGGTTGGAGTGTGGGGAAGATGATCGGTTTAAAAAAGAAAAAGAAAAAGAAAAAGAGTCAACGGATGAATAGTAGAGGTCGGCTGCATTTTCGAAATCTTTGAAGGCCCAAAGCAGTGGGGACTGTTTTGGGCTTTTAGTATTTCAAAGCCATTTGGCATTCTAAAAAACCTCCAAAATCTGAATCAAACACCTAAAAATTTTTCCAATGTGCTTTCGAGTGAAAGCCGGCTGAATCTTTGAACCAAACGGGCTGAAGTTGGTCATCTTTTCCCCTTCTTTTGGCCATAAGAAGAAGTTAAAAAAGGAAGCAGCATTAACAATAGGAACGTGTTTACTTCCCTAGATATTTCCTAGAAAAAGATAAGACACATCTTTGGCGGGTAGAGCTTCCTTGTTCGTTGCCTCTTTAGTGCTGAAGCGATACGTACTAGCTGATCTCGACGATCCCAATGTAATAATCCACTGTAGATGCTCTCTTAATCCTAGGGACCTCCGCTTTCCAGTGTTACATCCAAGAAGTTGTTGCTTCTCTCTTGGTTTACATTAGCCCATGAACGCGTACCTTCTGCTTCTGCCTGTTACAAAAATGAATAAGGTTTTCGTCGGGCTTACCAAGCATAGTTCTTGTTCTTGTCGTTATATTTTACCAAATATTGGGAGTATATCTTGTCAGGGACGTTTGATTGCTGCTATGTGCTGTGTTTTTGGCGTCAACCGTCTTCCGGCTCATTGTTCTCGGTGTTTAAATAGTACATCGACAACTTGAATTGGCTCAACCATCCTTTGGCTGATTGTTCTCCAGTATCTTGACTATTCAAGTTTGGCTCTCTTCAGCTTTGTGATCGATACTGAAGATTGCCTTTGGGATGGAGTTTTCAGGGAAATTCGGTGGCAGAGCGGGGTTACTTTGGCTTTCCTTCTGCATCCTTCTCGCACTTTCCTGCGCCAAGACTGAAAGTTGTGCTTCTTTCACCTTTCTTCTAAAAACCACCATGAAAAACATTTAGGACCGCCCTGGGTGATATTCTAAAATCCTGTCTTGTGTTCTGCATTTTTTGGTGGTTTCAGAGCCGCTACAGAACGTCAACTTTGAGTCCATTCTGGCAGTGGAGGAGCGCGTACGAATGCTTGCAAAACGTACTCTTTGTTTTCTATTCCGTGTCAAATTGTGATTACCCTCTCGATGTGTTTTTGTTGATTTGATGTGCGTGATGCGAAGTTGCGGGTTGATGTGAACAGACATCGAGCAAATGTGCCGCCAAGAATCTGAATATGACGGGAAATATCCAAGTGACTGGGAGCGAACTGACGGACTATTGCGATGGGTGCAAGCCGTGGACCATCGACGTGCTCAACTGCATCCATTCGGTTAAGAGGGACTTCTGGTTCAGCAACAACGCCACCATCAAGCAAATCAATGACTCCATCAACCAGGGCTGTTCCACAAAATCAGGTAAGATTTTCATGAAGAGGCAAAACAAACACATAGAATTTCTGCTGATAATTCAGACCAAGAGACCGACGATTCACAATTTGAATTTGCAGATATAGTCGTCCATGGCTTCCCGAAAAGCGACAGCATGAGGAATTTCAGCAGGACTTACATGGCTTTGTTCTCAGCTTTGGTATGGGCAATTTTCTTGTTTAGCACCTGAGGATGAGGAGAGAAAGACAAGCATGCCGGGAGTCAATAAAAACAGATTGCCCTCACACAAATAAGGAAGCCATGATACCCATTGTGTTTATATTAACGCAAATGACAGACATACGTGATATATCAAATAAACTAAAGAGAGAAATTAGATCGACGCAGCAATCTCCGTCGTCCTAATTTTTTATTTTTGTTCACAATTGCGAGTTTACTGCTTGTATCAGTATGAAATCGAGTGCAGGTATATAGCAACTGGTAATCCTCATTGCGTGATGCTCTGCTGACTCACAATCCCAAAATAGCAGCGAAGTGCTTTTAATCACAACCGAAGTTTATTCCACTGTCCGACTCTATTGAAACTACCGTTCTGAGATGATGGATGTAACATCGGAAACCTGTATTGTTCCCAGTCGATAAGACCTTATAATGCAAACACTAGGCATCACATCGAATAACATCAATGTCAACATGAGTCTTGGATGATCAAAATGAGGAGACGAACGAATTCGAAAGATCGGCCAGCAAGGCAGAAACTTTGTTAACTGAATCAGAGTTTCCCTCGTCGAACTCGAGTCTTGAGGAATAGAGATGTTTACTTCTTAGATAGTAACTTGCAGCCTAACATCCTTATACTGAGGACTCGAGAGTTACATTGGAATCGCTTGTCAATGTTTAGATTTTCGATGTCGGAACAGATTTGTGGTAGGAAACTGCATTTCTCGGGCAAGTTATGGAGATTGCAGTTTCCCTAAACACAACTTCAACAAAAGGGACAACAATCTCCTGGCACCAATATGCCTCATCATCTTCTGTCATCCCAGCTTTTACGGCAAAAAAAAAGAAAAAAATGATGGAAAGATGAGCTAGTCATAATCTCAGATTCGACCAAAAGTAAGAGACATCAACGGTTCGGATGTACCAACACAGCGACACAAGTTGGCGAAAATTATGAGATCGATATCAACCTTCACGGCGATGCTTCATCAGGAGCATCATCAAGATATGGCTATACAAAACAACGCATCTTTTCTTTCACACATTTCCCTGGATTAATTGCGCGAGAATGGGATTGAAGGCGAAGTTTACGTTAGCCTTTGTTCTTGATTGATACAAACATAATGATCTGGAAAGAACAAGAGGATCAGAAACCCTAATTCCATCCTCAGTAAATGTTTCATTTGAACTGTTAAAAGGAAAAAAAAAAGCTACGCTGTTTCAAAGTACCGAGACCTATGTCAAAAGACTCGAATCACATAAGTGGAAATTGCTCAGGTACTGAAAATAGATTCGATCCATTCCTCTTGACAGGCTCTAATTGCCCTTTATGGGGATTGTACTGGAAATAGTGTGACCGGGTTGTCTAGATTTGGCCGGCGATGAGAAACCTCCACCCGACCGCGAAATGAGAAGGCGAAATACGACGAGAATCATAGGTAGCGGAAACCTGAGAGCGGGGGGTGGGGGACATTCACGTGAAGGCGAAAATCCTAATGCTGCACCGGGGCTCCAACCCTAGGTCGACCTCAGCTTGCTTGAGGTCGGTGCATCCTATCTTGAACGGCAATCGGTGCAACTTGATACTTCCAAAGTCGAGTCCTAATCTCCCGTTCAGAACCACATCGAGAACTAACGCTTTGTTCTTCGCATTCGATCGCAGATCTTGCCCGTCTTCCCCTTCTGCCTTGGGAATCACGGAGCGGGTGACTGGCGTTGCAAACTTGAGCATCGACTGGCTCCTCGGTTCCTGGAACAGCCCGGAAACCTGCGCGCGCCCTATCCTGATATCCTCCAGAGAAATTTCTGCGGTCATCTTCTCGAACTCGACGCCGGTCTTCGAGTTCTTGTTGGTGACGTTGAGACGCACCTCGACGCCTGTGTCCAGCTGGGTCTCCTTCGACGAATTGGCAACGCGCAGGCCTCGGAAGGAGAGGCTGTGGACCCGCACCTCCGGCAGGTCGGACTTGATAAACGACACGAACCAGACTCCGAGGACTAGCATGCCTAGGATCGCAATGACCAGGCCGAGGCACGACCAGGCGCAACAGACGAAGAAGCAGGACCCGCCGCTGCACCTGGAGCACTTTCTTGACTTCTTAGGGTTGGTACCGGGGAGCGTAGAGCCCTCGGAGACATCCGAGAAGGCGACACGCCGGGTTTCCTTCTGCTTTTCGCCCGCAGGGCGGCCGCCTCCGGACAGCGGCGGGGTCTCGATATCCGTCATTGGACAGAGAGACTCCTAGGGACTGTTGGGGAGGAGAGGAGGTACCTTCCAGTGCAAGATTGGAAGGCTCTCATTGGAGATCATTGGACCAGGATCCGTCACAAAAGTTCCATTGTTCCGAAACTTTCCTGAGGCGGACCGCAAGAATAGAGAACGACTAACTGTAAACCGTAGACCGAAAAAACTGAAATTTCGTACGATCGATTTCTCGAAGCCTTTTAAGGACTTACTTTTAATGTCTCGATTCACGTTATTTTCCATAGCGTTGGTAGATTATTGTACCGACTAGAAACCATTCTCCTTCTAATGTCCACAATTAGCAGGACTAATTGTGCTTAGATGCAATCCGGAAACAGGGCACGGACATGAATAAAATCGAAGCACGAGAGAACGTGGGAAATTTGGGTGACATGTTCAACCCGAATATCGACATAGTTAGGAGAAAACCTTCTTGCAGATTAATCGTTTGGTCGGATTAAAATCACATGTTTTATTTATCTTTCTAAAAGAAATTCTCGAGAACACCACCCACTACAGGTTGTGAACCCCCAAAAGTAATCGGATAGACCGTGGGAATTTGAGAGATAGTGACACGTGAATGATAGACACGACATGGGGTAGAAATCACAATCCCGAAATAAGAGCAAGTCGGTAGAAACCACGACATTCCCTCGACCGCTTTCCTCACTACATCTTGATTCTGATAACGAGCTTCTTGGACACTAATTAAGCCATGAGCAATGTTCTAATACGAAAAGCGTAGCTTTCTTAATTTATTCTAGAGTAAGGAAAACGATATATCTACTTTGCATAATATTTCACAAATTATACCTGGCGATTCTTACTCTTTTTTTTTTCCTCAAACCCCATCTCGAATGGCATTCTTTGGGGCATTTTCATGTTCATCTTCTTCAGTGGGCCGCATTGGTTTTGACCCGCTTGCCTAGCAGCATTCTTGTTTGGGCAACGGCCCATGTTTCAGTTCGCCCGGCCTGCGTGTTTGATTATTAACCTCTATTTGTTTTCCTGAAAATGATGGTTCGAAAAATATTTTTATTAACAATGATCGCTCATGTCACTTATGAAAATGAATGAACGGAAAAAAAATTCCATCACCCATGAAAATGTTAAGACGTGAATTGTTGTCTATAATGAAAACATTTTTCATTGGCTAATTTATTTCGAGCAATACAAATGACCACTTTTAAGGAAAATGTTTCCCGAATAATTTATTTTCCTAAAATCATTCGCTTGCATCGCTTAAGATAATTTTTTCCTGCATCGCTTAAAATAAGAGAAAAACTTACATGACTGCCGTTAATCCGCCATGAGATTGGCAGCCTACTTAAGGGGAAAAAAAATACAAATAACAAGTACTTAAAATTTGTCGTTGGGTCTACTTATTTAAGAATTTATAGCTCACATCATATTGTTATTTTCACGGTAGCTCGAAAATTGTCATGCTAGCAAAACCCTTAAAATAACTAGTCGATGAATAATAATATTATCATAATCGACAACAATTCATGCCGAAACATTTCCGAGAACAATGAAAATATTTTCCATTTTTTCATTTTTATAAACGATATAAACGATTATTTTTCGAAAAATATTCTTTAAAATCATCTTTTTTTGCACGGAACAAATGGCCCTTGATCTAATCGAAGAATGATCATTTGTCTTCCACCAATTGTGTGGGGGGCGACGTTCAACGATGGTGAAATGGGGAGGACCGTTCTCGATTCACGTGCTCGTCTTCAGGAAAAAATTGGAAGAATCTGATTAGCGGTTGCTAATTACTTGTCAAAGCTAATCACCACCTAAAGATTTTAAAAATAAAATTAAAAATTGGGGTTTACTTGTCCAAGTCGCAGATCGCCCGGTTAAACAATGGCGAGAAGACCCCACAAAACTTGTTGCGCTCAGCAAAAGCGCTTTGCGGGGACGGCATGGAAATGGCCATATCCGATTTATTGACTTCGACTTTGGACAATTCATTAGATAATCTCCCTCGAGTCTCCATGGTAGGTAAAGGGGAAAAAAAAATTCGAGATTATCGTTCGAGCACGATTGCGTTCGGAACCATCTTCGTGTTCGCGTCACGTGATGCTTGAATCATTCTTGGTACCGTGAATCATTCTTGGTACCGGCACGAGTTTGCGGTGAAGATTTTGTGCAAGGTGCAACGTTTGAGGGAAAGAAAGCGATAGAAATTGTGGAATGATGGAAGAATTGTTTGAGGGAATGAGAAAAAAGTCAATCCACTAACGCCGCTCGAATGAAATGATTCCGCCTGTTGACTTTGGGCTCGCGTGAGGGTGTCCTTATTGGGTTGATGGGGAGTTTGGTCTTATTAATTGTTGTCCTAGTAATGATGACAATGGCTGCATAAGGGGTCTTTGTATTGTGTTGATGGGGAGTTTGGCCTTCGCAATGATGTCACGAGGGGCGTCATACGTCCCGTCGCATCGGTCCGGCGAGATATATATTTTGTTTATTTAAGTCTTAAAATTTTTAGGGAAGAGACCACCAAAAATTCCGAATTTTGTTCAAAGTGATAAATTTACCTAAAACTATTTTTTTTTATATGAAAGACTCCAAATTTTGCAAACCGTAACACATTTTTCCCATTAAAGGCATTTTCGTCTTATTCTTTCTGTTTTTTCTTATTCTTTTTTTTTTAATTTTTTTCTTCTTCTCTCCGTCGCCCCAGCGGAGGGAAGCCGGCATCGGCAAGGGTCTGGCAAGGGCACCCCTTGCCGGCGTCCCGCGAGGGCGGCCCTTGCCAGATTTGGCGAGTGAGGCCCTCGTCGACGTGAGGCCCGGTGAGGGCCACCTCGCCGACACCGATGAGGGCCACCCTCGCCGACACGCCGGCTTCCCTCCGCCGCCTTGCCATGGCCAACGGAGGGAAGAAAGAAGAAAAATATAAAAATATAAAACTTTTTAAAAGTAAAAAGATCAAAATGCCCCTATAATTTAGGGTAAATGTGTCACACAAATCAAAATTCAGGTTTTTTGTGTCAAAAAAAAGTTCGGGATAAATGTGTCACGTTATTTTAGTTTTTCATGCAAAAAAAAGTTTTGGGTAAATTTGTCAATTTAGGCAAAATTTATGGTTTTTTCTCAAATTTTTAAAGTCCATATATTTAGATTTTTTTCTTTTATGGGTTACGGGTGGATGGAAAATTGGGGCGGCTTTTTAATATGATTTTCTCAACCGTTTATGGCCGACGAGCATCATTAATGTTGATGCCGAAATTTTTTTCTAAAATAAATGAAAATGGAAGTTTTTTAAAATTCTAAAAATAGAAAAAGCAACTCTGCATATTTAAAAACAGAACTAAATATTTAGAAGAAAAGTAGATCGATCATGGGAGGGCGTGGGCCAGCGGAGAGAAGGCGATGCTTGCCATTTTTTAACTTCAACGAAGCAAAGGCTCGACCGATGCCGCCGACACCAAGGAGGGTCGCCGGCCCTCGCGCGTGGACGAGGGGACAAGTTGGTGACGGTCGGCCCCGGTTGCAAACTAACCCCACTACTGATCGACCTTCTCTCCCTACTAGAACGTCCATTTTGAGGTTCTTCCACTTTAAAAATAACTCTTTATCACGTGGCATCAAGATAAGATTATGTTGCCATCACGGATGTATTTAAAAAAACAATTGATTAAAAAGATCTTTACACAACCTCTTCCGCCTTCAACTTTAATAGTGATAGTGAAGTCTTTAAATGCATTTTGCACGCAAATCTCAGAACATAAATACTCTAAAAATCTGTACGACTGGAGCGTTGGATTGGTGCAAGTTCAATGAATCCTGTTGAAAAATGTTACAAGAGTCCATTTGTTTCGATCGGGATTTTTGTTATCTTTTTTCCTTGACGCTTGCTAAACATCTAATTACCAAAAACTATATCATTTTCAAACGTGATGTGTATCTTGTGTTACATGTAATCGATGCATTAAAAGAATAAAAAAATATTTCTTTTAATGGATATGATTAATTAATGTCCGAATAGCACTCGTTAATAATACTCTTTTAACTACCTAACTTTCTTTCAACTAAGTCGAGAGTTCAAATTACGACACATTTCCCATTTTATCCAAAGTCATCCCTAAAAATTATAGATTTGTGTTCCTAATAATTATCGGTTTACAATATAATGCACTAAAATAAGGCTCACAATATTTTCACTCTCTTATTAACTTTTGACGCCCCATTTCATGTTAATTGACTATATTATCTCATTGTAGGTCTTACTCTTGACTTAATATTATTTATTGCATTTTTCCTTTTTTTCTTTTGTTTCAATTTTACTAGAAAAGAAACTATCCATACTTCTCTCAAACAACATTTTTAAGGTTAAATATAGGGCCTACTTTGCTTTCTTTTCTTTTCTTCTTTTTTGGTTTTTGTTTTCCTTTTCTTTCTCCATTTGAAACAAAATTTAAGCACCTCTTTTTAGAAAAAATAATTAATTGGTAGATAGCCAAGTAATTATTTGACCAAAAAAAGCTAATTATTGTGTTAATGAGTTGTATATTTATTTTCTTTACTAGGATATAGTACACATTTCCTTTAATCATAACTTTAGCATGTGTCATTATGTTGTAATCTGTGTATTTTAACAACTTAATTTTTATATTATTCAGTGAATCTAATAGTGAAATTTTTAATTATTTATTGTGTTTAAGTATTTTGAGTGACCCTGATCCGTTTTTCTATTTATAGCAACATAATAGTCAATTAAACAAGATTCGGTCTTTCTTCTTTGACGTTTAATAGAAATATTATGTCGATCACGATAATTACCTCTCATTTCGCAACCAAATAACATTTCACCCAAGTTGCATCCCAAAGCACTTTTCAAATATGGTTTACTAAATAGTATTTACATTTCATCAAATCCTTTTAGACTAAAGGCATTTGTATTTCCCCAAGAACATCCTTCCAAAGTTAAACCAAACGGATCCCATATTTGTCTCTTTGAACTTTTTATAGAGATAGCATAACTTTGACTCATGCATCTACACTCTAACTTAAAAGATCCTCCGGCGTTAGAAAAATTACTTAGTAAAAATGAGTAAATTGCATATAATGCATGTATTAACCATAATATCGAAGTAGATAAATTCGTAATCGTAAGGATAATCTAAAGAAATAAAGTGAATAATTTGCATACGGAATTTGATATACGATTAGTACTTGCTCATATGACAAAAATGGAGAATAAGTTCAGAAAAAGACAAACATGAAGGAAATATCGAATGTAACGAGTATGGAAGAAGCGATTGAGATGAAAGAAGATTACTTGAAAGGGATGTCGGTAGTTTTGTCTTTTATAGTAAATTGAAATAAAAGAAAAGGAAGAAAAAAATGCAAGACATAATTTTAAGTCGAGAGTGGAATCCATGAAAGATAATATACTCAATTCAATATAAAATAAGTGTGTCGAAAATCGAAAAGGTATGGAAATCTAGAAAAAAACATGAACATCAAGATATATTTTGGGCCCCCCCTCCCTGTCTCTCTCTCTCTCTTCTGTCTCTCTTGTTGGACAAGCTCTCCTGCCATGGCCAGGACACATGCCTCGTACTGTGCAAAGAACAGCTGCGCCGTCCCCATCTTCCTTGGAGAATTTAAAAGCCTCACCAATCACCACAACCACCCTCCCACCATCGAAAGTCAAGCACCCATTTAACAACTCCCTCTCCCTCCGTCCCTAGCATTTAAAAAGTTGCCCTTTCACACCCATATTCGACCATCTTACCTCACGACGAATGGGACGTTTTTCACCACCTTCGTCGTCGCGGCCGCCGTCGTCGTCGTCATCGTCATCATCGTCCCGCTATTCCTCAATAACAACTGCTGCTGCTGCATTGGCCTTCCTCGCGGAGACCCGGTCAGACGATACCCATTTATCCCGTTCCCACCAAAGGTCGAACCTTTATTGTTTTTATATTGGTTTGGTTCGCTTTCGTGCTCGAGTCTTGCCTTTGAAGCTCTTTACCGATTCGGACAACCGCGAGAACGTGTTTTCGTCACTGGGTTGAAGGGCTTCTTATACTTCGTGCGCAGTTGAGTGTTCCCCCACCTGCGTATTCGAAGTAAACCATTTTTAGTATTGCTCCTGACGCTATGTGTGAAGCGAAATATTCTGGTTCTTGAAGGTGATTGTTTTGTAGGGTATGTTTCAGTTCTCTGGCTTCAAGTTTTTTTTTTTTTTTTTTTTTTTTTAATTTCCTGCTGAATCATGCTTGCTGGAGATTCGAATCTTTTGTTGGTGTTGGGCTATTTCTTTCGCCTGAGGGGTGTTTTTTTTTTTTTGTTTCAGCTGGAGAAATCTTGATAGAGTAAGAGGTTTCCTTGGTGACTGATAAAGATGCTGCATGGTTTTGGGGATTTTTGTGTCCTTCATAGAAGCAAGTCGAAGTTTCGACTTATGGAGCGTTTCTGGCCATCTGTTTCTGTTTGCTTTCATTGCATGCCCAAGCGGCGGATGATCCCATTACAGACCCTGCAGAAGGTATGTGTTTGTTATTATCTGGGCGTATCTAAGCTTTATGTTTTAAGATTCTGGAACTTCTTGTTGGTCCTGGTTGGATGGAAAGGAAGTGTTTGCCTTTTTGTAGTTTTTGCATGGGTGCCTGCTGCAGCAATTAGACTATAGCGTGCTGTTAAGATTGAACTGAGGGCTTCTCGATGCTTGCTTTCAGCTGTAGTTACCTCATGTAAATGATGTTAAAAGTTGTATGTTTTGAAGAGGCTTACATTGGTGTTGCCGGTTTTCCTGTTGCAGTGAAGGCTCTGCAGGACATCAAGAAGAGTTTGATTGACCCGAACAAGAATCTGAGCAACTGGAACCGAGGAGACCCGTGTACATCCAACTGGACAGGCGTTTTGTGCTTCAACAGAACTTTGTCAGATGGTTATCTGCATGTTATGGAATTGTATGATCCATTCTTCGTTCTTCTCCTTCTTATACTTTTGTTGGCAATCTCCTCAGTAAGTCCTTTTCCCTTTTCCCCTCTCTACAAGCAAGTAGCTTTCAGAGAAGCTCATCAACAGGGAAAAGAAACGTACCGATGAGGACAAATGTGATAACATGATTTAGTTCAGCAGTCTTTCTCTCCATTCTTTCTTTCTCATACAAAAGACTGGCAACAGAATCTGCGGTCCCTTAGGGAATATTATGAATCTGCCTGCAGTGCCACCTGGAAGCAGAAGGAGATGTGTGAGTCTCTGTGGTATATGGTGCGTGTGCTTGTGTTGTGAGGGGGTGAGAGAAGCTCAGGGTCAAGTAAGAGGGTTCACAGATTCGTTCACCTGAGAAGGGGTTGGTTTTTTCTCATACATATAGAGGTTTGGGAGTCCCTTTAGTTATCCTAGAAATAATCTAGCCTTTTAATTGAATTTAGTGGAATCCAAAAAATTAGGCCACATGTGAGCTTGTATTGCATCCTGTCAGCAACCTTGTTCTTCTTAAGGTTAAATGCAGACCTGGATTTCCAACTTCAAGAGTGGATTCTGTAATCTACTCTTAGTTTAATAGACACAACTATTTGTATTCCATAAAGATTTTTGTTTCAAACATAACTCATATTGGAAAGAGTGACTGGTGTAGTTTTGTTCCCAAGAATCTAGTTGATGCTATGTCATTATTCAAATTGTAATCTCACTTTGAGGAAATGTAGATCAGGTAAGTCATTTGCTTAAGTTCTTTCAAAGTGCATGTTAATGTGTGCACTAATTCTTTATTTATTTATTTGTTTGTTTGTTTGTTTGTTTGTTTATTTATTTTTGGTGATTTGCAGGCAATTGCTTAATATGAATCTATCTGGAACATTATCACCAGAGCTCGGCCGCCTATCTAAAATGACAATACTGTGAGGCATATTTCCCTAATTATTGTTTCCACCACTATAGAATAAATGACTTATTTAGAATCTCAATGGAAAATCTAAAAGCAATTTCTTACCATTTTTTAATCTATTTTTCATCTTTTGTTGAAGGGACTTTATGTGGAACAACATAACTGGCAGCATACCAAAGGAGATAGGCAATATTACATCTTTGTTCCTCTTGTGAGTACAGAGTTTGCTTTTCCACAGAGTCTTTTAATTAAGAAGTTATTTTTCCTGTTCTCATGTACAATTTTAATCTGTTGAAAGAAACTTATCCTTGATATTAATTGCTTCCAGGCTTCTGAATGGAAATCACTTAACAGGTCCGCTGCCTGATGAGCTGGGTTACTTTCCAAAACTGGACAGAATTCAGATTGATCAGAACCAAATATCAGGACCAATACCTAAATCTTTTGCAAACTTAAATAAAACAAGGCACTTGTGAGTATATTTTATCAAATGTACTCTGAGAATTGGAGCTGGTTTTTTTCATAATTGCTTTCTTTACATTTTGTTTCTCTTTTACCTTCATGAGCAGCCACATGAACAATAATTCACTGAGTGGACAGATCCCACCAGAGCTATCACGATTACCAAGTCTTGTTCACTTGTAAGTTGTTCATTCACTACAGCAAAGTCATTGTTCTGCACCATAATGAGTGTTTTTGCAGAGCTTGGTGATCTCCTACCTTTTCCAGATCTCTCTCTCTCTCTCTCTCTCTTCCTTACATTAACAGTTCATCTGACAAACATCTGCAGCCTGCTGGACAATAATAACTTATCCGGGTACCTTCCCCCAGAGTTCTCTGAATTGCCAAACTTACTGATACTGTAAGTTGTTTCATTTCTGGGTATTATTTATTCCATTAAAGACATAATGAATTCAATTTTCTTTTATTCTCTTCCTTCTGGTTATCATATTGTACCTACATTGTTGTTTGCTCATAATTCTGATCTCGATGACCATTCAGTTGCTAATTGTCTTCTTGCTGTAAAAGTTAGCTCTTCTATAACCACAATATAGAATGTGACTTTTGCACATATCATGAAAGAAGTGCCTTTTCACACACGCATTAATACGGATTCATGCATCCATGCAGATAAACATATGCATGAGTGTGCGTGCAGGGCTCACACTCATGCAGGCATTCATCTCTGTGACTTGTGAGGAGATATTTACATCTATTCGCTGTAGTATTTTGTCACAAAAGTGTTCCAATACAAATTGTTTGTTTGTCAGAGTTGTACTAAAGATTTTCATTAAACTGTACCAAGACCATCTGAGATCTGAGTTGTCATTCTTGTACTAGTAAGTCAAAATTTTTCTTGAGAAGATGACATAGTTGGGTGAGATAGGTGAGATACAGTGCTAGGAAAGTATAGCTTTGGGTAGATCAATATCTGCCACACCTTTGTCAGGCTGAAAGTGCAGAAAAAGGCCTGTTCATAAGGTGCATGATGAACTCATTACAACTTCTCCTCTAAACATGAAAACGTATCTCTTACTGGTATATAATTTTACAATATAAAGCCGCATGTCTTTATTGAATTTAGCAGGGGAGGGTAGGGTAGCATATCCTCGTCCTAGTCTTGTTTGTTTGCAATTGTCACGGTCAACAGATTATGCCTGTAGATCGCAGATAAGAAGTCAAGTCTTGTGAGCATAGTACCAGAAGCCACTAAGGAGGCATAAAGAGGTCAAATGAATTTCTAGTCATTTTCCTTTTGCAGAATGTCAGTTACAGACAGAGAGGTGACTCTGTCGCTTAAGCTGAGTTATAAGTATTGAGCCTCTTGACTTTGCATGGAATGATGGATTTTCCAGTAATTAATCCATAAACAGGAATGAACTCTATGAACAAGTATGAGCATTTGCAAGTAATGACTTGGAACTTCTGTGGTTCTTGTAAAACTGGGTTTTATCCAATTCCAAATGTCAAGGTGAAGACAAAGTGGGTAGATGTTGTAGTCATGGCATTTTGTGATTTCTAGTTTGTCCCATGACACTTTACCCTCATTGCTTGCAGAAAATTAATTAGGCTCTTTGATGAAATGAAAAATTGTTAGGCTTAAATCAAAGTCAACAACCATGCTGGTACAGAATCAGAAGATTTATGACAAGACATCTAACTTGCATTTTGTAGACTGCTGTCCAATTTCTTCTTTTCTAGCTTATACTTTGCTTTGCGGCATCCTGATAGCTTCTCATACATTCTAATTGTTTTGACAGCCTTCTTGAGGCAACTGACCAGCCAAATCTTTTTTCTGTTGTATGCAGTCAAGTTGATAACAACAACTTTGATGGGACTACAATTCCTCCTTCTTATGTAAACATGTCGAAATTGTTGAAGATGTAAGTTCTCTGTGTATCATACTTTAAGCTTCAGATAGTGAAAATGTTGCGACATGAATCCAATTTACTGATGCTATATGATTATCCCGAGCTCTGCGAATGATTTTCAGTACGCATAGTGCCTCTCTTTCAGTGGCATCGTATCTAATCATCAGACTAGGAAGAAACATTTGCCATCAGTAAATCTGTGGTGTGAATTAAAGACAATATAACCCATATCAGGAGGAGAGAATCACGGAAAATTTTGAGCGTGATTTTTATGTGGTAAAACAAATTAGGTGGATGAATAGATCATTCCAGATCATATAAACCTGGGTATGTAAGTTTTGAATTTGTGAAAAGTTTGTTGCTTTATGCTTGCAGAGAGCACATTTGAGTGTTACAACAGTCTATCATGAAATTGCTTCATAACTCTTTTCTTTTTCAAACCATTTCTCCAGACTTGATATTACATGTAAGTTGCCTTTTAAATCACCAAAGGGATTCACATGAACATGATTAAGTGTAATTTATTGGAGATTGTTTGTACCTCAACAGAAGAATTGGGTGACAGGGGAAGAGGAAAGTGGGCATTGAATGTTTACTGAGGGTGAATCTTGGACCAAAGAGTGATGTTATGTAGAGGATGGCTGAGGATATTAATTGCATGTGCTATTTGTTCTCAGCAATTGCCATATCATTCTCCATCGTTTCCTCTTGTGTATCAGCCATAATATCTTAATTGTTCAAACTGTTGGCTTGTCACTAGATGCTTTCGTGTGTTAATGTTCAGCACATTGGAGCATGATATTCAAATGTTGGGGGTGCATGTTTCTACTATTTAAGAAAGGTGTACACTCTCGGTCAGTTGTGAGATAAAAGATGATGATGTTGTTTCATCTAGTTGTTCCAGCAACAACCAAGCCTTATTCCACCTCAGTGGGCTTCATTTAGTTGTTCTGTCTCTTAAAAATCATTTTGTCGTATAATCTAGTTATCCCAACTCCCATCAGAGATTACCCACGGGGAGTAGTGTATTATGTTCAGGAATGATCTCGATGATTTTGTTGGTCCTTTCAGGAGCTTGAGAAATTGCAGCTTGCAAGGAACAATTCCTGATCTGAGCAGTATACCAGGTCTTGGTTATCTGTAAGTAATAACTATTCAACTGCTTCAATTGAATATAATGAGAAAGACCTTTTCAGCAAACCATCTGCTTTTTACAGGGACCTCAGTTCCAATAAGCTGAATGGATCCATACCAACAAATAAGCTTTCGGAGAACATCACAACTATGTAAGATCTGTTAATCATTGATGTGAAAAGCCCCTCTCCCAATCGATCTCTAATAATTTGCAGGAATTTAGTATATGATTTTTCTCATGTCCTAATGCTTTTCATTTTTCAAATACTTGTCAGAGATCTATCAAACAATAACCTATCTGGAACTATTCCTGCCAACTTTTCAGGGCTTGTTAACCTTCAGAAATTGTAAGCAATCTTTCAGTTTCCTTTATTAGTATGTCTTGTGACTGTGCAGATGTGGTTATCAACTGAATGAAGGCCTTCTGTTCTTTCTATTTCCCCCCAATGTTGCATCCAGCGATTCAGTAAATTTAACTGTTTTCCTATAATCTCACTTATATGTCAACATAAATTGTTAGTAGCATATTGTAAGTACCCATGCCAAGTTGATATATCTACCTAAATGAAAATGGCTCAATTTTATCCATAATTCACTGTGCAGGTTTCTTGCAAATAATTCATTGGTTGGTTCTGTTCCGTCTGATATTTGGCAAAATAGGACTGTCAACGCAACTAAAAGATTGGAAGTGTAAGAATGAGAATGTGAAAATCTGCGCAACTTTGATTATTAAATGTTTCTTTCTGGAAATTGTCTGAACTTTTCAATTTTTCAGGAATTTGCAGAACAATCAATTTGTCAACATTTCAGGCAGCACCAGCCTTCCTCCAAATGTCTCTGTCTGGTTTGTCTACTCTCCCACCCATCCTGGAATTCACACATTTCTTACACATTTCCTAGTACTCTGGTTGAAATGTGTCTGCTTATTTAGAAAGTATCTGAAGTTGCTGCATTGCTCGGCAATCAGTAGCTTCAGGAAGTGGAGTTGAAGAGATAATCATCTTCCCGCTTGAGATTTTATTTTCTCTGCAGGCTTCAGGGGAACCCATTTTGCAGGAACAGCAACCTTGTTCAGTTTTGTCAATCTCAAAATATTGGTGTAGATAGCTTGCAGAATGTGACATCCGAAGACTGTCCCAGTCAATCATGCCCACCCCCCTATGAATATTCAGTTTCATCCCCTGTTCCGTGTTTCTGTGCTGCACCTTTGCTAGTTGGATATCGCTTGAAAAGTCCAGGGTTGTCATATTTCAATGCCTATGAGGATGATTTCTTGCAGTACCTGTCAAATGGTCTCGAATTGTATGTCTATCAAGTGCAGATTTATACCTTTTCATGGCAAGAAGGACCTCGGCTGGCGATGTACATCAAACTTTTTCCCATCTATCAAAATGGAAGCAACTCCCATCTGTTCAATGCAAGTGAGGTACAAAGAGTCATGAGCATGTTCACAGCCTGGAGTATTCCTGACAGTGATATATTCGGACCCTATGAACTTCTGAACTTCACTCTGTTGGAGCCTTACCAGGAAGGTCAGTTGTCAATGAACTTTTAATCAAATTCATCTGTCATTTTTTAACTTTCCTTTCCTCTTTTATTTCACAAAGTAGAGTCTAAGAATTTGAGTTTCTTTCTTCATTCACAATGGTTGTTTTTGCACTCATCTTTGGTGATGTGGTGCCCTTTCTGTTGTTGGGATACTCTCTTCATCAAGGGTCAATGTCATTAAAGGGCATTGTGGGGTCTGTTATTCTTGGTCTCTTTGTATTTCAATTTTGTTGCATGCTGCATTGACATTCAATTTCAATCAAGTCGATATTTCACCAAGTGCCTTTTAGTGAGTAGTGAGATACAAGGTTTGCTACATGATGTGGAAATTTGGCATGCGTTGTTAGCTTGCCATCATGGTTTTTGACTGATTGCTTGCAAAGCTCTCTGATGAAAGTAATCATGATGTTTGTTGTAAGGAACTATTGAAGTGCACTTACCTGAGTTAAATGGACCCAAAGGTTGGACCTTCTTTATTATTTACCCCTTCATGTCTCTAATTCTGATCTTTTCAGCTTGTTACCAGTTGTAAGATTTTTGACTTTTTAATTTTTGAAGGGACACTTGGGTGGTTATCTATATAGGTGTACCTCTGAGTATATATATTCCCTGCACTAATTAATTCAGGTTTTAGCAGATATTCGGCTACTATCTGTTTTTTTTTTTCCTTCACTTAAATGCTTTTGGATGTATTTATTCATTTTCTTTCTCCTTAATATGATGTTTGGGTAACAAGAACCCTGTGTGTAATGTTTGCCACTATGACCCAAGTACATTTCGCATGGATTATGCTGCATGCCCAAATGTGAAGTTATATTGTGTTTTGATGTTTGATTTGTGTACTGTGTCATTGTTTCTGGAACAGAGTTCCCAACTGTCTCAAAATCTGGCTTAAGCAAAGGGGCTTTGGTTGGCATAGTGGTGGGGGCCATTGCCGGGGCTGTCACACTATCTGCCATTGTTTCACTGCTCATCGTGAGGAAACATCTGAGAGACCATCCTGGCATTTCAAAGAGACGTCGACGTGAGTATAAGGAATGTTGAGGCATATTTTTCACATACTTTGCACCCTTTCTACCAAAATCATTTGTTGGTTACATATCGATGTGGTCAGATACCTTTATCCTTGTGTCAAGAGTTGATCGATGACTGAAAAGACTATTTTCCCTTTCATTTGTCAATGCATAATAAACTATGCAACGCTATCCTGGGATAGAAGCCAACTGATGATTGCCTTACGCACTTTCATGATACCTTTTCCTCAAGTGCTCTTAGGATGGCAATAGGAGGACACTAGCAAGCTTGGGCAAGAAAGTTGCTGCTTAGATCCCAGAAGAGTTTTTCTTACCCAATTGTTTTTGACAGATTCAATAGCTATTTAATGTGGTCCACTTGTCGGATTCTTGATATTAATCTTCAGCCCATTCTTTTGTTTTCCTGTTCTACTCTTTATTACATGCTGCTTGAAACATCATATGCCAATGGATGATTTTTATTAGTTGAGAGAGAGTATTTTGAATTGCATGTTAAGAAAGGAACCCAAAAAAAAAAAATTTAAAAAAAAATTGCATATTCTTGACCATGAGGATCCCTTCAAGAAGTCTTCTCAAAATATTGTTGAAATTGATGTCACTATTCGCTCAACATATCTTGTGCATGGCTCCATTAACAACTTTTCTCTTTCTTCTTAAATTAAATTGAATACATATCTTAAAGAGCTTTATAGTCTTCTTACTGAAAATTCTTATTCTCAAAGCAAATATTGAGCTGCAAATTGTTCAAATTAGTTGGTGAGTGTCTGTATGTTTGAGTGATATCTGTAACTCTGCTCTGTATCACCTGCAGCATCTACGACATCCATCAAAATTGATGGTGTGAAGTGCTTTTCCTACGGAGAAATGGCTTCAGCTACAAACAATTTCAACAGCTCCACTCAAGTAGGCCAGGGAGGATACGGAAAGGTTTATCGGGGAGTTCTGGCTGATGGCACAGTTGTGGCCATAAAACGGGCACAGGAGGGGTCATTACAGGGTGAAAAGGAATTTTTGACGGAAATTGAACTTCTTTCAAGGTTACACCATCGGAATCTTGTGTCTTTGATTGGATATTGTGATGAGGAAGGTGAACAGGTAGTTGCTAAACCTCATTTGTAAATCCTTCACCAATATAGTCTGGAAATTTCAAGCTTGCCTCAATCCAATTGCAATATATTCACTGTTTTCGTTCTACTGCACTTGATGATTGCTGTACAATTATATGCAATGTAGCTCCTGATCTTGCAGTTTATATATCGGAGGTAACCTTATATGGTTTGCTAGTTTGTTCTTTCAAGCATTTCCTAGTCATTTGATGTATAAGGTGCAACGTAGGAGAGCTTATGTGGTAGCATGTTTTGTTCTTATGGTATAGCTACCTACCAGGGAAGTTCTTAGCATCTCTGCATGTAATTGAAATGATTAAATCTGTCTAGATATTGTGTAATGTATAGATTCACGTCACTTGAATGCACTCAATAGATTGGATTGAATAAGTTGCAATTGTGAACCGGGGACTTTGAAGTACCAAAATAGGAAGTGGATCTATTTCAATTGCTATGTCAATGCAACTAACAAAATTGTCAGAAAATGGATTTAGGAGAAAATAAAAGGAAGTTTTATTTTTTGCTCTACTTTGGCTGAGAAAAAAACATAAAATAACAGAACTTTTTGCTTTTTCTTTTATTTATTGATGGTTTGAAGCCCTAGTTCCAGAAGGAATTGATATCCTTCTAATAGGCCATGAACTAGATCAGAATCATTCTCAACGAGTCCATAAGAAGTGATCTCATTTTTTTTCATCGGGTCCGGGTAGAGACCAAAGGTCTTGAGCGATCGATCCGGCAGAACAACTCAAAAGAAATTATGCCTAGGAAAGATATCGATCTTATTAAAGAATACTCCACTGGAAACTTATTAAAAGGAGAAGATAATACTCCATTTACAATATGAACTTAGCGAAAGCAATTTATGATTGGTAGTAAAAATCCTGTCCGGGTGTTAGATGATAATGTTATAAGATACGGAATATATTTTTTAGCTTAACACTCTTCCTCATGCAAATGCTAATATGATGAGAAAGCCTGAAGAGTACAAATACCATAAAAGCCTGTGGTGATTGTGAAAATCCAACACATATAAAAGGGAGCTCATAAATGGGTGAAAGAAGGGTGTTAGGACTAGAACTTGAGGTCTCTAGCTCCGGTACTAATATTAATTTATGTAGGCCACCATTTACTCCAAACGTTCTAGAGTATGTATGGTGTGAAATATATTTGTAGCTTTACAAGTATGAGTCGAAGTCTGCGAAAAATTAGTAAGTGGAATTTTGGATATGAACTCCAATCTCTTTCATGTCTTCACCCTCACAGCATCCTTGAGATGTCTTCTTGATTCTCTCTGTTCTGACATTTGGGATTATCGAAAGGTTGAATTGGATAGTTTTAGTTTATTTATTGTATATCTGTTATGCAGATGTTGATATATGAATTCATGTCCAACGGAACTCTACGAGATCACATTTCTGGTACTTTCTCGTTGCCCCCTCATATGGTCTTTAATGATTATTAGCTTGTCATTCTTCTTCTTCTTTTCCTCTTTTTTTCCCCTGGAGTCCATGCATGATGAAAGTCGAAACCTTATACACAGCAAGAATACTTTGAGATATTATTTTATCCCTTTGTATCTGATGCTTAGAAGATTCTGATCATAGAACTCAAAATTGGTTACCAATTCTCTGAAATTACGAATTTTAAAAAGTCTTTAAATGTTCGATTTCAGGTCGATCTAAAGAACCTCTTTCTTTTGGGATGAGAATGAGAATTGCCCTTGGTGCAGCCAAGGGCATCCTATACCTGCATACAGAAGCTGATCCTCCAATTTTCCACCGTGATATCAAGGCCAGTAACATTTTGTTGGATCCAAAGTTTACTGCGAAAGTTGCTGATTTTGGACTATCGAGACTTGCACCTGTTCCAGATATTGAAGGCGTCGTGCCGGGTCATGTGTCAACGGTGGTCAAGGGGACTCCTGTAAGACCTATTGCTCCTATATTAACAATTTGCCAAGCTTTGCTTGATTTGGCTTTCGTATGTTCTCTGATTTGTGCAAGTTCTTCTGGTGTTTGTAACATATGCGCTAGTCAGTCTCAATTCTGCATCTGCCTTTAAAGCTACCTTGTGAGTCTCATTTGAAAAGGATATCTGCTTATTGCCATATTATTCTTTTTGGTGCAAATCGTCTGAATTTCTCTTTGAAAAAAATTCACTCATAACAATTACTTTGTTAGTTAGCAAAGAGTAGTAGGACTTACCTGAGGAATATATTCAAGAGAAAATTGGAGGGTCATTTGCTCTTTTTGTCAAGAGTTACTTTCAATCAAAAATTGTATTTGAACTTCAAATCTGTACTGTTCAATTGTTTTTACTTGAATACGCTAATGATAATCTGTTAACAAAGTGTTAGCAAGTCCTACCCAAAAGCTTTAGGGCATGTCTGAATAGATCTTTACCTTTTCCTTTTTGCATAACCTAAATTTTGTGACAGGCATTTTAATTCTTTTAACCTGGAACACCCAAAATTTTCACAGCATATAAATGTTGACACGTAGATTCTCATATAAATCTTTCAAATTTTTTTGGCGAGAAAGCAAAGAAGTATTTTTGTGCTTTTTCTTAATTGTAAACAAACAGGCCTGCTATTAGGTGGTGGTTGACATGTGTATAAGGCCTTTGTAGACCCCAATAAACAAGCAATGTGGGATACTTTAAACTCCCACTCACACGTAGATCAGATTGAGAACATGATGTGCAGTTGACGGACGGGAAGCCTCACACTCGAAATAAAGCTCAGATGGAAGTTGGCTTTGATACAGCGTTAACGAGTCCAAAACAAAAACTTAAGTTATTAGGTGGAAATAGGTGACATGTCTATACAGTCATTTAAACCTCATAGACAAGTTATATGGGATACTTTAGCAAAAGAGTATAATGATACAGACATTTCATGCCATGTGGCGTGTCAATGAGTGCTATGTCAATTGCCATCAGTTGTTAGCAGGATCTTGGATTTCCAATTGACCCAATTGAAACCATTAAGGTATGGTGACATAAAGTTCTTATGCAATTGGTCGGAGAATTCGGTTCAACCTTTTTCTCTGGACATGGATGATACGATAGTGCAGGTGATGTTTGAAGTAGGAGGATACCATTGCAAAAATAACAATGTGGGAGGGCATTTAATAACTTGATTCAGCTGTGCCTGAGAATTGTAGAAGAGGTCAACACCTGCTTACGTGTATTTACAATATGTCACTGAGATGTCAGAGATCAAAGACAAATTATTGTGGGTATTGGATTTAGAACTTATACACAGCTAATGAATATAGGACATGGAATTGTCAGAAACAGAAGAATACACAGTTAATATTACTGAATGTCTTTTTTACTGAGTATCAATATATCTCGGCCCAAGTGAAGAATGGCTTTTTTAAGCCAAAAAAAAAGAAAAGTAAAGAATATTCATGCTGACGGTGTCCTAAAGATCTAACTGACTTGGAATTTAGGAATTTACTTCTGGTTCGTTGTATGGCATATATTCTTAATATCGAATTCACTGCTGATGCATCACAAGTAAGCTATTCAATCTCCAAAAGATTTATTTGCTTGCTCTTCTTCTTTGCTTATGTACATGCTAATCTCTAGAATTAGGCTTGAGCATGGTTCACAAGATGGGAATATGAGAATCTTGTCTATGTTAAACTTTTGCAGGGTTATCTTGACCCGGAGTACTTCTTGACTCATAAATTAACAGACAAGAGTGACGTTTATAGCCTTGGTGTCGTGTTTTTGGAGCTATTGACCGGGATGCAGCCCATCTCACATGGCAAAAACATTGTTCGTGAGGTAATATCATACTGTTTCAGTTCTTGTACATGAGCTCAAAGATAGCTATGACGTGGAAATTATCAAATAATATAGAAGGTTGCTTGGAAAGAGAGTATGTGCTCCCTAATGGTATGAAATAGCGAGTGCAAAGAATGCGCATTTTATTAGATTGGCTCTAGTGCATGAGATTTTTATCATGTATACCTGGGAGCAAACAGGTTAGCAGGACATTTGAGGGCTTTGAAGTGGGTCCTGATTGTGCTGACTTCATAATTTGTTTCCTGATCTTATGAAAGTAGCTTTATGATTATCGTGGGACTTTACGTTTTGTTGAACGCAGGAAAGTACATCCCTTGATCCTTCATAGTGTCCTGATCATTCTATGATCAAAGATTTTGGTGGAATTTTCGTACCACGTGATACTTTAGTAAAGGAATGGTAATACATCAGTTACACTGTATTTCTACTGACATGTCAGTCGGCATGGCAGGTGAATGTCGCATACCAATCTGGCACCACCTTCTCTATTGTTGATGGAAGCATGGGATCTTATCCTTCAGAATGCGTCGAGAAGTTCCTGATGTTGGCCCTCAAATGTTGCCAAGACGAGACAGATGCACGGCCTTCAATGGCAGATGTTATGCGCGAGCTGGAAAGCATATGGCTTATGACACCCGAGTCAGAATATAGGACGACGGAGTCCCTCTCGATCGAGGCCACAAAGAAAATGACACCACCGTCTTCTTCTTCTGAGATGACAAATCCTAATGTGTCATACGATGTCTCTGGCAGCGATCTCGTCAGTGGAGTTACTCCAACGGTCACCCCCAGATAAAACCGTCTCGCTGCTTTTCTTCCTTTCTTTTTGTCAGGAAACCTAGGTGAAAATACCTTGATTGACCTTAGTTAGTTTGCTGATAATGTCGTTACCTTATACTCCAACATGCCTCAGAGCAGTTGAATCAGCTTTTGTTCATTTATGCGCCAATACATGTTGCATAGGTCATTTGCAATGCTTGTTCATCCTTAGTAATAGACGACTGGAAGTTACTGATAATGATAGTATGTTCAGATATTGTTTGATCTCTCTCTCTCTCTTGCTTGCGTTATTGCGTGTGTATTAAGGTGGATACGTTTGTTTTTTTACTGCTATTTTGTTTAGGTAATGCGGCTTGAGTATCGAAATACTCGTGCATGAGCTAGGGTCCAGCCGAACTGGGTTCAAATCACTCAACCGAAGCCAAGCTGATTTGAAGATGTCCCGTTTGTCGCGGTTCAATCCAAAACGATCATTTGGTTTTACATGTTCTCATGCCCATTCGAGCTTGCATCAACACTTGACTAACAACTAGCTGAATCAGCAGGCCATGTCACTTGGTGCTTGGCCTGATTGGTGATTGAATCGAAACCTTGCATTTACTATGGCAGAAGTTGCTGACAACAAGGGTTGATCCACCTCTAGATTGTTTATATTGGCACGTCAGGACGGTTGAGATTGGAAGTCGAACCTAACTTTGTGACTCGAGTTCGTCTGCCATAAAGAACGAAATGTCGATCTTGTAGGCTCGACCAAACCTAGCTCAATATGCCCGCCCATTAACATTGGATTTAGCAAGTCATTTTCCTCTATTTGTAGGCATATGTTATTTGGATATTGACTTATTTTTCTTCAAGCAATCTACTCTTAACTATTAAGAACTAGTCAAACGTACTTTTCCTTAGACATTTGATGCTGCAGATGCTCTAAAAAATCGTGTGATTTTCTTGACGAGACAAACACTGGAACCCAAGCAGATGAATGTTTTATTTATTGTTTCAGTGTAGTAATAAATGACATTCTTATATGCAGCGTACCTAGTTATGCATGTATTTTTCAGCAATTGGTAAGTATAGGCCGCCTCCGTGGGTCCAGTCGGTCTTTGTGCCAGTACTCGTTTCCTTATCTTGTTTCTCCACCACGCATGCAAACGTCCCAACGTTTGAAAGCCACATTCCTTGCTCCTTGAGCATCTTCTCAGCTTTCGCCCTCTCTTCCTCTGTTGGACTGTAAGTCTCCCACGGGGATAAGCAAAAAATGGCAGCTGCAGTCTGCTTCAACTGCGCCACGCCGGCCGGCACCAGTCTCTGGCCGCGCAGGCAATGTCTAGACAGCCGTGTCGCCTTGGAGACGATCGTCGAACAGCTTAACGTGACGAGGGTGAGCCCGGGACGAGGACGGCCTTCGAGAAGGTCTGGGGTTGGACCTGTAAGATGCAGCGGGATCGGAATAGAGGACTTCATTGGCGGTGATCTGCTGAAGCCCGACCTTGGCCGCTGGCTCTCGGACGTCGAGGAGCACAAGGCGCTCGCCATCTACACGCCGCACGAGGGAGGCTACGAGGGCCGCTACCTCGCTCGCCTCAAGTATCAGGGCTACTACTTCCTCGACCTCACGGCTCGAGGCCTCGGCGATCCCGAGACCACTCTCACCAAGATTCACCCCGTTTGCCCCGTAAGCTTACAAGTTTCCCCAGCTCTGTTTCTTTCTCAATCGCAATCTCTTCCTTCTGGACATCCTCCTGACTTCGATCCTGTTCCTGCATTGGAGAGGTAGCCGCACGTCGGGAAGCAGCCCATAGCAAGGTGGTACTTCCCGCCGGAAGTAGATTACAGGCTTGCGGCGCTACCCGCCAATGCCAAAGGCCTAGTCGTCTGGATAATCGAGGCCAAGGTAGGTTCGAGACGCGAGCCTGCTCAACCTGAATTCTCTGGAGGTATAGGCAGCGCGTAGTGATTGTTGGAACCACGTGCCCTCTTTTTGTTCTGCAGGTTCTGTCCAAATCCGAGCTCCAGTTTCTCGCCTTACTACCTACGCTCCGGCCAAAAGTGAGGGTCATCGCTGAGTGCGGAAACTGGTATGCACCAACCTATAACGCTATAGCCGTCTGAAAGTACTTCACTTGGGAGATTCAGTTCCACATTTCATGCTCCATGAGTGTATTAGCTTCAAGCTGCTTCTTTCAAATGCATGTGCAGGCGAAAGGTCATGTGGAAGCCGCTTAAAGAAATCGCGGGCTTGACGGCAGACACCGAATCATGATCAACCCCAGGCAGGGGATGCTAGCAGGGTGTATCTGCAGAATTCAGGAATGCACCGCAGATTGTTTACAATCCACCAGGCAATGACTGCTCCGACTTCGCTATAGTCGGAGGACCTCTTCTGTCGTGCCAGGGAGAAGCACCAGAAAATCGATGAGAGTCCCTGGCAAGCTGTTGGCTGTGCAGGAATTACATATGTGGCACAACTCTTTTTGCTATTTATTGCTCTTCGATTATCTACTCAGGGCATCCAACGAGCATAATTCTTAAAATGCATCACTACCTGGAAAAATGCATAAGCAAGGAAGACATTGTTGCATCCATTGGATTACATTTCCCATCATGTAATCAACTAATAGATGGAGAATCACAAAAAAATCACACCGGGGCAGTTACAAGGAAAGCATAGCAGTTCCAAGTTCTTCTGCTCTGGAACTCGCCCAATTTTAATTGTGCATCCTTTCAAAGAAGATAGAGGAAGAACACCCGAAGATACAGAACGAACGGTAAAGGGTTACTTAATAATGAATTAAGGCACGAAGGAAGTCACATAATTAAGACACGAAAACATTGCTAAAAGGAGAACTAGTTAGGAATGAATTTTTGATTGCACAGTTTATGATACACGTGTTATCGCATATTCGATTCTACTAATCTATTCCAGAAGGAAAGAATTTACAAATTGTGTTCTAAAGTTTTCTCTTCCCACGTCTCCCAGTGTCCAAATCCACTAGCCTTGATGATGAAGTCGGTAATGGTGTAGACAAACCAACAGATTCAGGGATGTCAAGATTTACTCCCATGGAAGAGCCTAGAGCACGCTTGACATCGAGTTCATGATAATTTTGAACTTCAAGTTTCGCTTTGTCAATCTGTTTGGCATAAGCAAAGATGATAATTAGTTTCAATCCTACAAGTTAACTGCCAGTCTCATCCCTGTGCTCATCATGACAGGACTTAAGTACAAACGCATAAGAGAGATGATCTTACTAATTCGATGTGGTGAATAGACGAGTGAGCATCAGCAAGTCTCTTTTGCAGATCCTCAACCTTCTTTCTTTGATATTCAGCATTCTCCATCTCATTTCCTCTCTCCCCTAATTCTTGATATAAAGCTGGACTCAAATAAAGTTTACACAAAAAAGCAATTAGATCCCTCTTGTCTTTGCCCCCTTTTGCCAGACTAAAAACAGCAAGGACTTCAAAGCAATGATGCAGGGAGTTTAAACTATGCCAAAGCCTATGAAAGGTAAAATTGCTTCCAATTATTGATGACTGGTGAGACGTGCGCGCCTCCCATCCAGCATCGGCATTGCTCTATGTTTGATCTCAAGAATAGCAGTGTCTTAAAGGTAACTACCAGGGAACCATGCTAGGCAACAAAAGGTCATGTAGAAAGTATAAGAATAACCAAAAAGAAAACAAATTCAGGCGCTGTAAATTAGAATGGGATAAAGGACATACCTGTTAATACAGATAATACCCAAATCTGAGTGGGAATATCAGTAAGTTTCTTTGCCAATGTAAGAGAAGATCTCAAGATCTCTCTGGCTTGTGCAGTGTCATGCAAGGCAAGTGCTAGACTACCTAGAATTGTCAAATACTGCGCAACAAGTTGAAGATTCCCCAAGTGAGAATGTGTCAACTGCAATCCTCTCGCTAGCCGATTCCTGAACCAAAGAAACCAATTTACTTCACTGATGGGGAAGGAATAAACATATTTTCTGCATTTTGATTAGTTGCCCCCAGATACTTGCATAATTGTATTCGACAATCTGAGGTAGACAGAATGGCAATGGCTCCTTTAAAGTTTTAGATATGATACAATCAATCATGTAAAATATTAATAAAGATCTCAATGGTAAGTGATTGTAACAGGAACATATCAAAGTCAGCTACTATATCCATTTCAATCCGCAGAGAAAATTTCTTGGTTTCCTTTCTCTTAAATGCATTAGTTTCCCTCCAAAGTTGCATCAATAAGCATGCTACCCTAACCTGGGAAAGAACTCTCAAGGATACAAGAGATTTACCTAGCTTCTTGTAAATCATGCTGCCTCATCAATAGAAGACCATAAGCAAACAGGACACAGGTTTTCTCACGAACTCCAGTGAAAGAATCTATCATTCTGTAAACAGGCCCAATTAAGTCGAGTGCCTGGATGAAAATAATAACGTATTAGAATCTAATCCATCAGGAGCATCATGACATGCCAAAAGCCAAAATCTCAGCAACCTCATTATTTACCTGTGCAGAGGAATCAGCATCGCCAATGCAAATGTAAGAGACGGCTGCATAAATCTGACACATCGCTTGCATTGATTTGCTTTCAGTTATCTGAAAGTTTATCATCAGTTTAGTTAGCTCAAAATTTGGTGTAGGTAAACAAGCATTTTAGTTATTGAGTGAGAAATTCCCCAGCAATTTTTCAAGATCGTAATAATCTCAACTCTCGCTAGAGTCTGTTACTTGGGTTAGTTCAGATGACAAACCTTTGCTGCTTCAATGTAATGAAAAGTAGCTTCACTATAACAGCCAACTGAATGGGCGTATTGGCCCCTAAGCATTTCAATTACGCTCTCACAAGCCTGTAAGATAGTTGGAAAGCGCAAAAACCACATCTTCATGTGCACCAAAGCCTGCAAGTATAGATTGTTAGTCTTAGTTTTTCTTAGCTTGTGAGATAACATTTTTAGTGATCATAATTAATAAGAAACAAAGAACCAAGCTCCCTCCCTCTCCCTCTTTTTTTCAATAATTTTTAGACAATGCTGTTCTATCCCTCAAGTGCAGATCAAGCAGTAGATCCATTGGACAGCCAAATAGCCTGATAAGGAAATTTGCTGAAAGTTTCGATAGAGAATTATCATTAGCTCCATAATGAGATTATAGAAAAAACTTTACTTCTTGCAGAGAGTCCAAATAAGCTTGTTTTCACCGAGCCATGTGATCTTAGCTTAATAAAGAAATGAAAAGGAGTAAATAGAACCAAGCTTCCAGTCATCAAATTTCTTTATAGAGATGGGGCTTACAAAGAGCAATGCCAGATTCAAATCTCAAAGAACCACAGATGCTGCCAAATCCATTATTTGGCCCGTATTGTCTATTTATACTCGAACCCCATTCCTGAGTAATTCCATGGACTTAATTCATGTACACAGTGTAGAAGATGTAGTTCTATGAAAGGCCAAGTATGGACTTGACCAAAAAAGAGAAAAAGAAGAAGAAGAAGAAGTACAGGCTATCAATCTAGGAACTAGTTTATTTTCACTTCCTACAGAAATACCAGTTCTTTTATTCTTTCAAATTCCACATAATTCTGAAGGCGAGCCACCCACCTCTTGCGCTTCAACAAATTCAGATCGCGTGAGATCCACAGCCACCTTGTTTTCAAGAAATTGCATCAGTAGCATTAAATATACACCAGCCATCCAGATAGCAGAATGTTGCAAATCCACCTCTGCCAAAAAGAAATTTTGAAGCAGGAAGACCATTTAGCTTCAAGCAAAGAAATGGTGCCCAGCTTTTCTGGTGTTCAAGCAGGAGCTTACCTTTCACATTGTCAGTTATGCCTAGCTTTACCAGCTCCTCTGTGAAAATTACATGATTCAGATTATTATAACTCGTGTGCTTTCTCAGAGCAGACAAATGTAAATCAAAAGTAAGACAAAAGAATTATGCAAGTTTAGTATTCGATATGCTGATCTTGGCAGAAAGATAATTTTGCTAACACAAATGGAAGGAATTGTCTCAAGAAGCACTGACCCTGGACAATAAGCATGCCAGATTCGATTCTCTTGCCGCATTCTTTGAACAGTCCTTTTGGACGTCCAGAAACTACCACCATAAGATCAACAAGTGCATACACAGCATTTCTAGGAAGCCATTCCCCATTCATGGGAGGAGGGGCCAGCTCCAGCTTATCTCCCCACAGCTGCTTTATATTTACATATTGATCTGGTTCCAGAGGCCCAGGTAAATTTCCAAAGTCATGCTTTTCAGCTGCTCTTGAAGCTGTGCTTGTTTTTTAGACAACACTGATTTATCCCTCAAGTGCAGATCAGGCTGGGAGAGACGTTGATCCAAAGCATCGAGTTCTCTTGTCAGCTCTCGTATATTCTGTGACTTTTCCGCATCAGCCTTCATAGCATTATCCAATCTTTCGACATGCTCTGCGACACCCTTGTAGTCACAAGTCCGAAGACAATAGAAGATGTGCAGCAGCTCGTTGTAAAACAGTAAACCAAGGCAGCCTTTTTGCTATTGGAGTTTGGCATTATACAATAGAATAAAGAACCAAATTTAATGAGAACTCAAGAATGCTTAGCATCAGAAACAGATAGCGAATCAAAACCATATGTCGGAAGTTGCTTTATGTGCATACCGAAGATAAAAATGGCATTATCCATCCTACGGATCCAAACCCAAACTTACTCTATCTAGCGGAATGGAGGCCCAGGCCCTGTCGCAGTTATTAACAGCTCTTTCTACAGTGCTCTCGTCCTCCCATTGCATCAGGTGCACGTGCAGAATAGACGTCGCAAAGAACATCTGATCCATCATACATAAAACAAGGAGTCACAACAATGCAAAGACCATGTCCCTCGAACTCATCCAAAAGTAAAATTCAAGTAAAGCTAACACCGCATGTCTTCCCTCATACAATGCATGAAAAGATTTGAGGACATGCTAGGCTATTCAGATTGCCGGCGAAATTAAGCACTCCGGATACTCAACATCGGCAAGCTATTAAACAGTGACTAGCGAAATCAATCCAAGCTATGCGATAGAGTTTCACCGACATATCTAAATCCGGAATCGGTGAGCGAATGCAAAAAAAACAACCTCTAGCTCCGGGTAACCCAATTCGGCGGCGAACCGGAACCCGCTATCCAAGGAGGACACCGAATTACGGAAGTCCCCTTCAATGATGAGAGCGTTGGCGAGCTGGGCGTAGAAGTTGCAGGACCAGAGCTTCACGGCAATCCTTCCAGTGAAACAAAGAAATGACCGATAACGACTTGAGAACTGAGAAACCGCCCAAAATCAAACCCTCGAAAACTGAAGAAAAAAGAAAGGGAGAGAGAGAGAGAGACATACGGGTCGGAGGAGGCGGCGGGGGAGGAGGAGGAGGCGAGGTCGAGGGCGCGGTGGAGGATGTTCTTCTGGGAGGCGATGGCGCCGATGAGGTGGTAGCAGTGGCTGAGGAGGCTGGAGCAGCGGAACTTGAGGTCGAAGGAGGAAGGGATGGAGTTGAGGAGGAGGTGGGAGCGCTCGAGGTGAGACTTGGCGGCCGTGACGCTGTGGGAGTGGCGGAGGAGGAGGGTGGCGATGCGGAGGCGGGTCTTCACCTCCACCATCGGGAGGAGGGAGGTCGGCCCCTGCACCACCGCCTCCAGGCACTTCACCGCCTTCCCCACCTCCCCTCTCCGCTCCGCGTAGTCGGCCAGCCCCCACAGCCCCTCCGCCACCGCTTCCATCCTCTCCGTCTCTCTCTCTCTCTCTCTCTTCCGGCGACGGCGACGGCGACGGAGAGAAGTGGCGAAGAAAGGTACGGCCGGAGATCGGGACTAACCGCCGAAAGAACTACTCGGTCCTGTCGAGTCGCAACGCAATGTCTCGTCCCGTCGCAAGTGATTTTAATCCGGTCAAAATTAAGTCAACGACACCGATATGCCATGGCTCGAGGTTCTGTGATCTAGTATTTGCTTTCGAGGCCTTTTAAACATGCAATTAAGTTATAAAACACACCAAGTTATTATGATCAAATTATTTAATTATTTCTATCCAACTTGACAAGCAAAAAATACTAATAATCTTTAGAATTGAATTGCATCTTTTTAAAATTTTAAATCTTAATTGCACTTTTATGACAAATTTTTAAAATTTAATTGCACTTTTTGAAAATTATAATACTCAATTACACTTTTAGATGAATTTTAGGATTTTCAATTAGACTAGTCAGAATATGTCATTTGACGTATTTATGAACTCATATGTGTGTTAAATTAGTCATAAATAGGTTAGTTATGCTAAGTAAATAAATCATAAATAGATTTAAAGAGTGTTAAATAAGTCATAAATAGATTTGCAGCTTATTTAAACTCAGCCCACCTTGTAACTCTTTCTTCGTTTTTTATTGTCCTCATTCAATTTCGCGCTTATTCACTCTGTTTTCTTATTTGAATTTAGGTATGATTTTTCATATATTATATTATTTATGAAAGTGTTTTAATAATATGAATCGAGTATAGGTTACTAGATTTGTATTATATACAAATGTATCAAAACAAGCTACATGGATTTATTTGGATCAATCTACTTTCGCCTCGACTCACCCGTTTGACAGTTCTACTTTCTGTATACATATAATATTTGTCAAAGAGCGACATTTAGTGTTATTGCCACGAGTGCTCACAAGTCATTCCAGCTATGGGTAACCATGTGTATTTGATCATGCGCACATCATTTAAACGACCATTATTTGCATGACTAATGTATTACCATGTGCTTTTGGAGACACTTTATGGCAACAAGTTTTCGAGGCTCGTGGATTGATATGGTACGGAAATTGCCAATCTCCTTATGATGCTTTCGCTCCCATCTTCGTGTTTTACTTGAGGAGAGAACTAGAATTGCTCTGAGGTTCTTTGTTTCTTTCTTGCTTTGCCCTTTACTAGTACAAAACCTTGTGTTCTGTCTCTCCTTGAACCAGATGCAGATCGCAGTTACTCGGATCACAGAACAGAACAAGCACAGGACTGAATCGGGGAACGTGGGAATTAGTACGAGCCAAAAGCACCGGCTCGACAGGGACGTTCCTAGACACCGCAGGTGCATCCCTCGAGGTCGTGGGACGATTTGCGATCAAATAAGACAACATTCACCAATCGTCTTATCGAAACAATGCTTCCTGACTGGATATATATTTTTTTCGTTTCTTTATGAATACCAGCAGGCGGAGCCCGAAAAGTGAATGTTCACAGCTGAGAAATTCAAAGAATGTTAGTACCCAAAAAAGAGGAAAACCTTAACTTTTAATGCGAGGCCTTGGCTGAAAACAAAAACCTTTCAGCGCAAGGCATCTTCCAAGTCCAGATCCACGCCTACACGGTTCTTAATGGAGGCGCTGGCGTCGAGAGGCGATCTGCACTTCTTCTGCAATTCCACGAATCTATCGACGTCGAAACTGTATTTTTTTAACAGCTTCTTTTGCCGTCTGAGGTAAAGCCTCTTCATTAGGTCTTGGTAAGAAGGGTCTCTGGACGTGAAGAGGAAATATGCATAGCCTAGTACTATGCTAGTGGTTGTAGTGAAAAATGCAATAGGTTCCATGACATCCCAGGAGAACTCCCAAAACGTTAGCCGAAAGAAAAGCCCGACCTGAAACACAGACAACCCCAGCCCTGTCCAGAGGATACGGCGGACTTGCTTGTGTGCCAAGAGATCGATTTCTTCCTTTTTCGCCTGAAGTTTCTTCAGCTCATCCCTCAAGGGGTCGTCGTCAGGCATTAGAGCAATGGGCACAGCTCTTCTTACCAGATCCACTACCTGGTTCATGCAAACAATGAAATACGGGTGGATTAGTTTTCAACAACATTGAATCGGAGGGTAGAGAGATCCAGGGGCAAAGAGGAAGTGAAAGGTTCAATATTCAGCGCCACATAAAACATCCGAACAAATGGACACTTAAAAGTAAATCTGCACGTATAAGCCATATATACATCACCAAATCAGAGTGCAAAATTATCTTTGAACATGGATATGCAAAGAGAAAACTCTGCTACAAAGGTCAGATCTACCAAGAAAATGTAGCCTAAATTGATTAAATCTATGATTTATAGGTGATCTCTGGATCAACTGAATTTCAATGGTGTATTAGTGGCTTCTTAAAATGGTATGGACGCATCACAGAGTTCAAATTGAATAAGGCTCAGTACGCCTCTTCAACTAAGAATATTGTCAATATGCCAAGCAAATAAATCCAGCCATTATAGTCCTTGAGAGATTATATGCTGCTCAGGCTATGCATTGAACTATTTCCCCTCGCTTTTTAGTAAACAATGAACAAACTAGATAGTATGCAGTCTTCACTATTCTTTACATTCAAAACCAGTTTCCACTGGCAAGCACGGGGATCGTTTCTCATAGCAAGTCAAAATATATATTAGCGAACGCATGCCAAGTAGTAAAATGGTAATGGCAAAATCGAAAAGGGAAAACCCTCAACACAGTTCTGTCAACATGCCTACACACAATTTTCTCCATCTACTAAGGTTTGGCATAAGTAAAGATGTTAGATCTTTTCCTTTACTCTTATTATTGGATTATTGTAGTTAACTGCAAAATGCCAAAGAAATCTAGATATGGATCTCCCTCTCCCTCCCTTCCTTCCCCAATAGGGAAGATCCATGTTCTTTGTTATGGATAGGGGTGCAATCACATCAAGCTACTCTCGAGCCACTCGAGTTTAACTAGTTGCACTTGAATTTGGCTCGACGCTTTTTCGTGTTTTAGTTTAGCTCAGGTAGCTTTTCAAGTCAAACTTCAGCCTGTAGACCCTCAACTTGTGAGCCTGATCGAGTAGTTTTTGATTGTTCTAATTATATAAGGGCGACACAAGTCATCTGTACAAGCTTTCGTATGCATTTACTACCTAAGGCACATGCTTTAACTGTCCAATTTTCTTTACTTTCCCAATAAGAGGCAAGCATTGTCACACTTGATGAGCATGTGGATAGAAATAGCAATTGGTATACATAAGAGGAAAAAAAAAGCACTGATAACAGACGACAAGATAGTAAAAACGGAGATGGGAGTTCAAGATTTCCATCAGTCAAAACGATTGGGAGAAGCAAAACCCGAGACTTCAATTCATACCCCAAGCTTTGATTGAGTGCTTAACTAATAAGTGGGCTTCGAAAGTGCATTCCGACATACTCGAAAGATTTTGAAAACCCAGAGAGATGGTCCGTCCTATGCACATTATACAAGACTAGACAAGGAAGCTTGAAACGTTCAGGATATATTCTTGAGATCACCATGGCAAAGCCCGGAATGGAATGATGGGGCTCTGTTATACCAGTCAAAGAGCAACATTTTGGCATCGCAGGTATTGTAATCGGAGCAGCTTTAGATGCAGCAACAGCAAGTTAACGATATCCAGAGTAGCTAGGACACCGGACCGGAATACGAATCCCTAAGATGGAGGTTATACCTTATCGGGGTGAAGATAAACCTTGTCCCGGAAGAGAAGGACGACCCCGGCTTGGTCGAGGACCGCGGCGAAGGCGACGGCCTCCTCGGGGGTCTTGGCGAGCCCGATGCTCTGGCAGGCCTCGAGCAGCTCCCGGTACAAGATCACCTCCTTCTCCTCCATCCCCAGCTTCTTCTTCAGCGCCTCCACGTTCACCAGCCGCATCAGCCTCTTGGCCTCCGCGAACGATATGGGATTCCCCTCCCCAGCCGAAGAAGAGGACGACGGAGAAGCAGACGAAGACGGCGACGGCGACGGCGGCGGCGGCGGCGGCGAAGCCCCTCCTTTCCCTGCCGACTCAGCGCATAGCGCTCTGCTCAACAGGCGGAAGACCGCCACCGTCGTCGGCGGCGGTAGGGCGGAGCAAACGCGGTGGCCCCCGCCGTAGCTGGGCCCGGACGCCGCCGCCGCCGCCGCCGCGCCGCCCAAGGAGCTCGGCCTCAGCTGATGATTACAGGCTAACCATCTCCTCCACATTTTTTATTCTCCGCGGCTCCGGCGCCGGGGTGCTCGACGAAATGCTCCGGCGGAAAACTCTCTCTCTCTCTCTCCCTCCGTCCCTCCCCTTCCGCCGTCTCTGCCTAGTGTCGTCCGTCCATTCCTGAGGGCGGCTTACGTGGGGCTCCCCGCTCCGTTCGATCGGGACTCGGTCGCCGCGGCCGCGCGCTCCTCGCTAGATCCACTTCCCTCGGTCGCAACGCGCTCGCTGCAGTTAGCTTCGGTGCATCTGGTCAGCGCATCGAGCGGCCCCCGTCGCATTTATAGCTCTCTTCCCAATCCCGACCGAGGGTCAGTTTTGAATTGTGCCTGAGATAACCTTCCTTTTCGTCTTCGAACAGTTAATTTCGGCAACGCAAGGGCGCCGCGCCGCGCCGCGTGGCTCCGTCTCAGCCGTCCGATCATACTGGTCCCGTGCTGCGAGCGATCGAGATCGAGCGGGCTCGTGTACTCTCGGAACGTGAGGGGAAAAAAAGAAGAAAAAAGAGAGAAATAGAAACTCGGTTTCGTGTGCGTGGATCACACAAACTGAACGCGGACCAGCGGGTTGGATTAACGTTTAACCTTGTTTTATTAATCTCTCTTTTGTTCAGATAATGCGAAATACTTAAAAATCATAAAATACATATAATAATAAAATTATTGGTCTTTTTTCATGATCATAACATTTAATAATTTTTTTGGTCGAAATTTTGAAACGGAAGCCTCCATTTATTTTTCCCTGAAAATGCCATGAAAATCCTCTATTTCAGTTATGTTAATATAAATTTAGGGTTTTTTATAACATAGAAAGCATTGAAGTATTTATATCACAATGGGAAAATTTTTTAAAAAATCGTGATATTTGTGTTATAATGAGTTGTAGTTTAAGATTTATCGTGATATTAATTTTTTTTTTCTTTTCTAGATATCGAGGGGGATGAGATTTCCATTTGCAGAACCAGGAAATGTCAACAGAAACTTAAGGCAAATGGGCGGCGTGGGGAACCGTACTCGACGCGGTTTGTATGTAGTGAAGTCGGCAGGGAAACACTGCTTTAATTATTACACATCTAGTGCTGTAACTTTTTTTTTAATCTTTTATTCCAGAATATTATCTCATCTTTAGTTAATTGAGATGAGGACAAATTATCGTAACTTGAAAATGCCCAAAAATGGAACCTAGTCAGGAGTGTCCTCTTTAAGACACGTATTGATAGAATTTGATTAATAAATACTTCCGTTTTAAATATAATTGTTGCCGTAACACAATGCAGATAAAATATTGTAGATATTCCAAGCTTTTCCTGCGGGCCAACAAATCAGACCGACGTGTCCATTTTGAAAGACAGCTCCGACGAATATGCAACTTTTCCTTTTCTTTTTTTTCCCTTTCTTTATATTCTTTACTCAAAAAGGCTGTTCTTTTTCTTTTTCTATTTTCCTTTCATTTGTTTTGCTAAAGCTTTATTTTTCTTTTCACTTGTTCGATAGAAAAAGACATCGTGTGTTGTTCCATTGTAATTTCCTGATCGCCTCTTCCTATTTTGATTTTCATTTGAATGAAGTATTTCATAATACTTCTTGTGAAGTACATACCTAATGAAAATCATTACTTTTTGTTTCTCATAAAAGTAAAGGCTAGGCTAACAAAAGTCAGTCCATTTCAACTATTTTACATATTAATCATCGAATGCAATGTAATTAAGGTTCGTGCAACGTCATATTTTTTATATTAAAATTACCCACAATTTAGTTTAAACCCAGAAGAAGAGTTTCGAAATTTAATTTTTAAAAATAATAAATAATTGCGAAACTCCCTTTTTATTTCCACATAATAAAGAAAATTTAGAAAACTCGTCCTCGTGATTATTCATTCCAATTCGATGCGACGAGTTGAATCTAGCTTTTGTTGATAGTCAAAGAGAAACTACTTTGTAACTGTAGCCGCCCGCGAGTAAGAAAGTCAATTATTTTGTTGAATATTATTGACACGTCTCCTCCATGCACCTATTAAGCAATTGACTAAGGATATTGCACAGTTTAATATATCGCGAATTCTTTTGTTATGAGGAAGTGGAATAAAGCGAAATATTTTAAATTAAGCATTTTTTTTTTGTCGACAGGTGCACCGAACTTTTTGAGCACTTGCATAGCCTCCATCGAATGTGGCAGTCAACCCCATCCCATACCCATCGATTTATTTATTCCGAAATAAAAATGCTTGATATAAAATATCATGAAACACCCATTATCACGATCCTTTTTTGCTTGTTTTTGTTTTTAGTACTTTCCTTTCATACCATAAAGATAGCCCGTGCCATGCAGGTGCAAAATCTAGCACCTTGCAATATTTCTCAGGCTCTGTGCAGAAATTTTGATCAAGAATTCAGGATGAAAGTATTTGTTTACGGTAATACAATTGTAATCTGATAAACATTTCAAAGCCGTAGATCCCTCTGGCATTGACTGAGATCGAGTGGACTTATATGCTCTAGAAACATGTGGAAAAAAAAAAGACCAATTTAATTAATCGGAATCGTTAATTTTGTGCACATGAATCAAAGTGGGTATGAGAGATTTGTGTTTAACCCAGATTTATTAAATCTTAATATATTTTGTAAATTTGATATATTCAATGCAAAATACTTTAAAAAACGGGGAAGATACACAGTAAAATTATTGATTTCTTTTTCACATTAAAACATTTTGAACAGAGCCGTAGATCCCTCAAGAAAAGTCAACAAGGCATTGACGCGAGATCGAGTGGACTTATATGCGCTAGAAACATGTGGAAAAAAGTTTAGAGACCAATTTAATTAATCGGAATCGTTAATTTTGTGCACATGAATCAAAGTGGGTATGAGAGATTTGTGTTTAACCCAGATTTATTAAAGAGACCAATTTAATTTCGGACTTTCATCTTTTTTGTTTTGAAAAAAAATTTCTTTCATCATAGATGCTTTTTCATTGACCAATCAATTTTAGCAAATTAAACACATGAAAGTCCGAAATATCTAATTCATAGAAAATTCTTTCACTCAAATAAACCTATTGATTGGATGCATTTGTTTCACAAAAAAAAAAATGAACGATTTAAAAATATTTTATAGAAAACAAATCTAAAAATAATTAGTCAATGAAAAATATTTTACTATGGATAATAATTTATGTCTAAATATTTTCACAAATGATAAAAATTATTTTATTTATTTATATGATAAATAATATGAATGATTACTATTGAAAAAATATTTTTTAAATAATTTATCTTTCACGAATCAAATGGAATTGGATTGATTGGGTTTTAGCCTCATAAAATACAGTCGCGACTCCGCGTTGGTGTTGGCGGCGGCTAGCGACTCAGATCAACGTCTCCTTTTTAAATGCTACCTCCAACGAATTTGCAACTTGTCCTTTCCTTTTTCCTCTTTTCATGCTTTAACCCACCCCAAAAAGAAAAGAAAAAAACAAAAAACTTTCGTTTTCTTTTCTTCTTTCATTTGTTTTGCTGACTCTTTTCTTTTTCTTTTCTTTTCATTTGTTTGATAGAAGGAATCGAATTGTTTATTGTCGCACCTTGACCCATCTTTTCCACCACGCCATAACTTTTTCTATTGTCATATCAATCCGTCCATGTGCTACGTGATTTTCCCGATTGCCCCTTTCTAATTTGATCTCGATTTCAATTAAATATCGTTTTGCGAGTATGTATTCGATTAAATCATTTCACTCTGTTCCCTCGAAAATTAAGGCTTGGCTAAAAAAAGTTGCTGGTCCATTTTAATCTAACTGACAATATTATGAATTTTGTTATTATGTATCAACTAGTGACCATAATCTTGTTAGGGTTTATGTGAGGAGACATTTTCAACACTAAAATCCCCTATGATTTGGTTAAAATCGAAACTGAAGGGTCTTGAAAAATAATATTTCGGAACAATGTATAATTGTGGAAAATGCACTTTGGCCTCAGATAAGAAAAAGTCAAAAATTTGTCCTCATAATTACTAATTCCAACTCAATGCACCGGGATGAATCCTTTTTGTAGATAATTAAAAAGAATCTACCATGTCATTGCAATCGCCTTCAAGTAAGAGAGTCAATTTTTTTTTTATTAACACGTGTTCTCGAGACAAATACTTTTTCGTATCAATAGATGCTTGGGGCTTTTCGAGCACTCGAATAATAGTTTCTCCATCAGGTGTGGCAGTCACTCATTTCATAAATATCTCTTTATTTATTCTCAAGTAAACATGCTTGAAAAACGTCATGCGAAAATCATCAACATGCTTTTTTTTTTTTTTAAATTCTTTTGCACCAACCAATAACCAAAATTGAAAACTCGAAAAAAGTCATGTAATTTTTTTTTTATAGTGATTGGATAGTGTCGAGGCCAATTTAAAAAAAGAAAAAAAAAAAAAAGACATGACGTGAATTCAAGGAAAAAATATAAGATAAAAGCTTTCATTGTCAAGTTAGCAATAAAGCCTTCCATTCGATATGAATTCGGTGGGCTCACATTTTAAATTTTTCATAAATCCTTTTCTCACCCACCTTCTCTCCACCAGAAACACGCCCCACCTAATCTCTCTTTTCCCACACCTTTTTCTTCTCACTCACCTTCTCTTTTTCGGACCACAATAGAGAGTTCTTTTCTGTCGTTATGGTTTTCTCTGGAGCTTCGAGGAAGTGCGACTATGGCGATTATGATGCCGTTGATGACGAGGTAGATCGTGACCAGGTCAAGAAAAGCATTATTGTTTTCTTAACGGTGAATTTAAAAGGAGGACTAGACCTTTATTCCCACTTTCTCAAATCGGTCCTTGGGTTCAATCGGCACCAACTCGGCACTCTCGACAGTTGCCAACGACATCTACGGGTAGGTGAGTGAGAAATACATTTTTGAGAAATCTGACGATCTCATCAGACACATATCGATTGATAAATTCAGTGATTCATTGCTGACTTGAAAAGCGAGTGTATCCATATTTTCTCGAGAGGGACAAATTTCAGACCATCTAAGTAATGATCCACGTCACGTTACTTAACTCCGACAAGTGCAACCATCAGACGCATCCATATCTAAATGACATATAAAAGAAGAGCACCCATATCCCACTTTTTGCTGTAGCGGATATGGAATTGTACCGTCCTTTTTCTTTTCCTCCTCGCTTTCTTCTTATAACATAAAAATAGCCCGAGCCATGCACGTGCTAATCTAGTGCCTTGCAATATTTCTCAAACTTTACATAAAATTTTTGCAGAATATAATGAAAATATAAGTTTACTGCGATATAGTTGTAATGTGATAAACTTCTTTGAGTCATTACATAAAAATATTTTTTCTTAGAAAATAGATGATTTAAAAAAATATATATATTTTTAAAATGATTGTTTATATCACTTAATATAATTAGTTGATGAACAAAATTATCACTATCAATAATGATTTATGTCTAAATATTTTCTTGCACGGTAAAAACATTTTTCTCTCATTTATTTTTGGTAAGCAACTTAATCGATGATTTTTTAGGAAAATATTTTTTAAAGCGCTCTGAGCTAGGCCGGCGATCGAGCTCTGTTGGCCTAGCGTGAGTGCCTGGGGATGGGCTATCACACTGACAGGCCCACTTGAAATGGGCCCATACTAGGCACGGCCTGTTGGGTCCTCGGCCTGTTGCCTTTTTTCCCCGACCTCAAAGGTCGATGGGCCAAATCCAATGATCCACATTCCACACGGGCCCGACCACATGGGCCCGACCACTTACAATTTCTGGGGCTCCAAGTCGCCAAAATATGAATGGTCATCGATGCAATGATTGATGGACAAAAACAATTTCCTCCGTAGATTGGCCAGCAACCTCCTCGTTCTTTACCATTTATCGATCCTTACATGCCACTTCATCGTGCTCTCTCGCTCTCTAAATTTCGTCAACGATTTAATTATATTTTCAAACTGAGAACAACCACCATCATTTTCAGGTATCTCAACTCAATCCAGACTTTAGGTAACAAAACTCGTTCGAGTCTTTAATGAGTTTCGCAATGGTGATATTCATGTGTTAGCTCCACTTAGCAACAAGCCCGATACGACGACAACAGCGAGACACAACAATCTTTGAGTTGGGTGGAATTATTGGGTCCAACGCCACAAGCTAGTGCAGGCCAAAACGCGACCTCTCATGATAACTTTACACTTGAAGAAAATCTCCAACAAGATGAGAAATCAGGGGAGCTTGTAGTTTATTAGCTTATCATCGGCCAGCCCTCTGGCTTCGTAGAAGATCCCCGCTTTGTCTACTATGTGGAAGCCGCTCTTATACATAAGAGCATTGTGAATTGCATCACCAAACTCTTCTATTTAAGAAGTTGATATTTCTGCATGCTTCCCACAACATGGTCACTAAAATAATAAGAGCTGTCAATAAGTTTTTCAATCTTTAATAAAATTTACTCCATTACTTTAAATAATACCAATATGAATGTCTCTTTGAGTTGGGTGTTCCAATAGCTAAATCCTATACGCAATGAAATTTCCTTCCATAAGTAAAGTGTGTGTTAATGCCTTTACTTTGTTGAGGTTACTACATATTAGTTGTGAAAGAGGCCGGTGGTGGATTCATAAATGTGATGGAAAGTCTTACATTTTGAATTAGCTTTTGAGGTGAGAGAGACTCTAAATCATCCAACACTAGTATTGGAGCTTAGGTTCTCAACAAATATGGAGCCAACAATCACAGGAGAGAATTATGAGTTGTCGTAGCTTTGACTTTGACTTAATGCGTGAGGGAGAGATTATTGAGATTGTTCCATATTGATTATAAAAAGATCGAGTGGTCGATTTATAAGTGTGAGAGAAAGTTTCACTCTTTTTAAGCTACTTACTTTACAAATCTATGGCCACTATACATAGGTGGGTTCAATTTATCAACGGTTGAATTGTTAGGGCATCCGATGACATGGAAGAGTATCAAGTGTATTTCGATGAGGAAGACGGCTATTTTGTACATAAATATTTGTTATAAAATGTAAAGTGTTGAAGGAAACTCTTGTCAACCACCCTTTCGATTAACGTGAGTTATATACATAAATATCCTCCAATAGAAAAACACCTGAGTGAGGTCCCGAGCACGGCCTAAATGGACTCAGCCTAGGGAACAGAGAATTAAAAAGATCAATAATGGATAAAGGCCTTTAATTTATCAATTTACCAAATAGTCCGTACATTTCACTAAATTCCTTTAGACTAAAGGCAGTTATATTTCCCCCTCTAAATTGAACCAAACGGAGTCTTAGAGTCATTCGCGTGCATTTGGGGCTTTATGTTGAAATTAAGATTGTCTTGGGCAAAATGAAACGAAGCTGAAAACATGGTGGGGCCCCAAATAGTAGTTTCTTGCATTCAAGAAGAGAAGGCGAAAAATGAAGGAGGCGAAGCTCGGGCTACAATCATTAGGGTTTGTTTCAGTGGCCATCCTTCCAACTTGAAAGAAGGAGGTGGGGGTTCGAATCTCTACCTTCTTAGAGTTGGGTGGAGACATTGTAGTTTCAGAAGTAGATTTCGACTTTCATGCCTTATAAGGAGATAGGGCAAAACTCAAGAGCGAACGTTAAAATAGGAATAGCGTAGGATCGACCAAAAAAAAAATATTGGGCTGCGACCAACGCGAGCGAATCACCGACTCGATTGAGGGGGGACGGACAAACGGAGCATTGTCATCGCACATAAAAAGTTCGAGCGGACTTCTGATGGGCGCAGAGAGAGAGAGAGAATTGTCATTGCATATAAAAAGTTCGAACGGACTTACGGCGGCGAGATCAATCGGCCGCCTCTGGAGTGGAGGCGACGCGAGGGAGGCGGTGGAGCTGCGAGCCCGTTGAATCTGCGTAGTCAATCGTCGCGAGCGGCGTCCGGCGCCCAAAAGCTATCGAAATCTCGGCCGGCGCCCGTTCCTTTCCGACCGAAGTCTCTGCGTCCGCGACAAGGGAAGGGGGCAAGAAGAAAACCCAAGAAGGAGGCGGCGCTGAGATGGGGAGGCAGAAAGGAGACGGGGCTCGCGCCAAGGCGCGTGCTTCGAGCAGCAGGTAGTCGACCTGAGACCGACCCGTGCTCAAATTTTTTTTTTTTTCTAAATTTCGCGTCAATTATTGCGGTTTCGATTGAATTCTACGTCGTCTCGTTTCCGGACAGCCTCGCAGCTTCGCTCTTGCCATCTGGCTCGGCGGCGACCGCCGGTTTCGGCGGATATCTTGGAAGCTCTCGGCTGGATTCTTCGCTCGTCGGCGGCAGCGGCGTTGACGATGCTGGTTTTGTACGTGTTATTTCTGTCTTCGCCCTTTTGGTGAATTTGTCTTCTTTACGACGCGGCTTAGCGTGAGGGCGAGGAAAAAGGGAAAAAAATGTTGTCATTGCTGTATGGCGGAGTTATGGGTTAAAATCATTTTGCTAAGTGTGTGTGATGCTTTGTGGGGCTCCTAGAGCGTCGGATTAGTGCGACGAATTAGAATTTGGGCGCTGTCCTTACGGTAATGTGGTGAACTTAATGCAGGGCATTGATGGTGAATTGGTGCAGCAGTTGAAGCGGCTTGGGAGAAAGGATCCCACCACCAAGGTGCTGTACTTTGATCATGCTGTTGTTGCAAAAATATAAATCTTATTGTGAGCTGTGTTGCTTTAAGATGAGAATAAAACGACCTTTTCATTTTTTGTCTTTTTTCCATGTGTAGGTATATTTTGCTTATTATACGGTTGACAATTTTCGAGATTTAGTTGGTAACTTACAGCTTTTGGGTTCTGGCAAGGTTCTTTAAGATTTGAGCAAAAAGGCCGCAATTCATCCTGGGGGCTCTACCATATTTAGTTGTTGACTCTGTTCAAATTATTTCCAGTAGTGAGAATTTGGCTCAGTTTTTGTCGCTGAGCTAGTTGTTTCACATGGTTGTACTTTGCACTACTTATGAAAGAGAGGGGTGGGGGGAATGACTGGTTAATTTTCTCTAACTGATGCAGTGCTGCTATTGGGTTTCTTTTCTTCTGCATTCTACTAGTGTTACTTCACTTCATTTTAAAACTCCAGAATGTCACAGCCTCACTCAGAAGAAGCAGTGTTTCAAGGGCTCTAGGAAAAATCTGTGGCATGAATTTTTTTGCTAAAAAGGATGCTTATAAAGCTGTGAAGTAATTTCTTTGTATTTACAACGAGTTGCTGTTTGTTTTTGATTGGATTGGGTCCTTAGAATATGTATATATATATGTATATGTATGTATGTATTTATGTATCTGACATTAAGTTATGACAGGTTTTACCTTATAGAGGATCCTGCGTTGTCGGACCCACTGGTGTATGTGTGTTCTTGATATAGTAGGTTGAATGGTGGCAGTGTTGCCCCATCTGAGGATGGGCATTAGGTGGTTGCAGGCCAAGGAAGGATGGGTTATAGCCAGTTCATGGAGACCTACTTATTCACAGATCCCTCCCTTCTAGCTGCTAGTTTGTTGTCTATCTTCTTGAGTGAACATTATTGGCTCCACCTAAATCCCTAGTGGTGCTTGGGCCTTTGAGCTGTTCTGAGGAGAGACAGATACGCGGTTAGGCCATGAGCTGGCCTGCCAGGATCTTGCTAGAATATTTAGTGTAGAGTGAGTGCACTAAGTATATGATGGGTGAGGAGAAGCGGGGTAGGATATGCTGGTTGTCTATCATTTTGTTTGTGTTTAGTTTACTTAAAACATGGTCTCGTACTGCTTGAGTGATTATTTGGTGCACTTAGGTTTGTGTTGCTTGAAGACATTCACTATGTGTTAATGTGGCACTAGAATGCTCATCTCAACAATGTCAACATGCTGCCATCATTCTTCCGTTCGTCCATTGTGCATTGTTTATTTGTTTTGGGATTTTCAGTTAATCTTAGATTCTGTATGATGAGGATTCAGTAGCTCTATCTTCTCCATGATGTTGTAGGGTCAGAGATTTGAGTTTTCATACATAAGAAGCTGAAGTTCAGTGGCTGTGTGGCACTGTTTATGCATTGGTCATGAATGGTGCTCCTGCTCGGTGGTCACTATGTAATTTTATTTATGATTGATGGATAGCAATGATTTAGATCATCTACTTTGGGTGCTTGCTATGATTTTCATTGGTGATTGACAGCTTTGTATCAGTTCTTAGAGAAGATAAAACCATTATAGTATGATGCTACCTCTTACTCTTTGTACTTTCTTCAACAGCTTAAAGCACTGGGATCCTTATCTGTCTTGCTGAAGGAGAAGTCAAAGGAGGATATAATACCAGTAATGCCACAATGGGTAAGGTCCATTTACATGTCCTTATAACACATCCTTTTTGGCTTTGTCTACATTTTCTGCTTTCTCTTTTGATCAAAAGTGCGTGTGAATGCTAGGACATAAGGTCGAGCCAATGTCATGGTTTTTAGAGTTTCTTAGAGTTGGAGGAATAGAGAGGAGAGGAAGTGGCATGTCAATGGAGGTTATATCCTTGGCATTAGAATGTTATATTCTCACTTATGAGAAGAAAAGTAGTAGGAGTAATGTTTAAAGGAAGGAATATCGGATGTATTCAGGTCCTTTCCTTCTATCTATATTCAAAGATTTAGATATGTTGCTCAAGGGAAAATGGAGTCACCTGCATTTTTATAAGATAAGGCGCTCTGTGACATTCAACTCTTTATGTTTCATCCATCTCGGCTAGATGGCTTGCATTAAAGATACTAAATGGTCCTTTTGCTAGGTATTCGAAGATTAAATTTCCACTAACTTCTTGCCTGTCCATTTATTCCAGTTGTAACTTAAATTGCTTATTGCTCATATCTCCCTGTTGGCAATAAAAGCTGAAAGCATGGGCAGTTGTTAGTACTGCAGCTTTTTACAGACGTGATGATCAGTTTTTGCCTAAACCTTGGACTCATTTGATAAAACTGAAAAATAAGTGCTGAAGATTAGGTATTGAGTATTAAGTGCTGAAGTCTTTTAAGTATTGATGAAAATAAAAAGTTAGTTTAATGATAGATTAAGATTACATGATAAATTTTATGAGTTTTATACCAAACATAGAATAGTGAGCATTATTGAAAGGTTTTTGACAATATAAGATGTAAGATTTTAATTTCCATTGAATTTTTTATTGCTTAGCTTGGCTAAGTAAGCCCTTTTTTTACCTCACTAAGCGATTTTTCACTTAAAAATCAATTAAGCTGTTTGTATTTGGAGATTATCAGTTGCTGAAAAGTCTAATCTTCAACACTTAATGTGGTCATCAAACACATCCTTGGTTTTGAGGTGGAAAGACTAATTTGGAATGATGTTATGCAGCTTTAGAGGACAGCTTGTGTTACCTTTTTGTCTGCGGTTCTTTTTGTTCTCTCCTTTCTTCGCTTAAGGAGAGTGGAGTGAGAAGGCTGAAGTTCAAGTAAATGTTTCGGCCGGGTGGTGGTAGTGGTGTTGGTATTTCTGATTTTTAAGGATATTTTCTTCTTCAGGTCATTAAATGTTAAGATAATGATACAAGTAAATGTTTCAGCCAGGTGGTGGTGGTGTTGGTATTTATGACTTTTAAGGATATTTTCTTCTTCAGGTCATTAAATGTTACGATTATTTTTTGTTGTTTACCATGTTGAAGTCTTCTAACCGACTTTATAGTTAATTATTAAGGTTCTCTCACTTTTGTAGGCATTTGAGTACAAGAGGTTGTTGCTGGATTACAATAGAGAAGTTCGCCGAGCCACGCATGAAACAATGTCTGTTCTTGTTGTCTCTATCGGGTAAGTTTGCTCAACTTTTGTGCTGACTAAGTGGGTTTTTCTGCTTGCTGATGGAGTTTGCCATTCTGATTTCTAGAGTGATTTGCTTGCTACTCCTTATATATCTTTAGTAGACAATTTTTGGCGTGTAATCTTGCATTTTTTTTTTTTTTTTTGGGGTGCTATTTGTTTGGTTTGTTTTCTATATGGATGTGTAGCTTTATCTTTATTAAGCTGTCGAGAGGGAATCAGCAAGTTGCTTATTATGAGAGGCATGCAAAAAATCCAGTGAACTGAAACCCTGACAAAACAGGAAATTTTCAGTCATTGTGTAGTTATTTGATTTTTGAGCCTACTAGGTATTGTTTTTCTTGAGGGACAGTTTGGTTGTCTGGTCAAAAAGTGTAAAACCCTGAAACCTGATGTGAACTGAACAAACAGCTAATAGTAGTATCTTATAGTTATTTCTGTTATTATTTTTGAGTCTGAGTGAAGATGACACGGAATGCCTTTTTCTTATCCCCCTTGTTTATGTCTTTCCAAGGCAAAACGAACTCTTCTGTATGAGTTCACTGCTGAAGAAATCATCATCACTTCTGTATCTCTCAACTTCATTTAAATTCTTCTCTCGCGATTAAATGCATTTTGCCCCAAACTTACATAGACCCTAACTGATCCCTTGACAGAAAAATAAAAATATGCGGGCTCCGTTGAGCTTTAAGTATCATCACGAACAGATTACCATTTATAAATCCTCGTTCAACTTCTAATTGTCCAGATCCAAGCTCTACTGGAATTATCTTTGAATGCTTCTCACATAACTATGAGTTTGAGAAATTTCTGACCTCAAGTGGTGAGAAGAACTCAATAAGGTGGACAGGTTTAGGTTTAGCCATTGAATACCATTCCAGTTTAATTCGTTCTGTTTAGATCTTCATAATTCAGTCGGATATTTTTACTAAGTTTCACCTCTAGTGACTCTTTGAATCATGCGCATTCATGCTTAGATGCTGAGATCAGGGGTCTATATCCTATCTTTCAGTACTGAGTTGAAGAAATAATTCCTATCCAAAATTTTAATTTCTGATGCAGTTTTAGTGTGAAACCAAACTCGACTACCCCTACTCCTTACATCTAAAGCTTTGTAATGGCTATGATCTGCTTGCAGAATATCAGCCTGCCAAAGAAAGAGAAAAACACCCCTCTCAGTCATTTGTGCGTCAAGAATGTTTTCTGTTAACCGTTGTAGGCAGATATCATTTTACTTTGTTGTAATCACGTGCAGAGTTACAACACCCTAAAATTCAAATGAGAATGTTCTTCCCCACTGTATTGGTAGCTATCTGCACCTGAGTGGCTTTCATAATGTTGTAGATTGTTATGTAGCATCTCCAGATCTCCATTTCTTTTGCTGAAATCACCTTGGATGATGATTGGAGAAGAGCTTCTATTCTCTTAAATATATTTGCTCCTATTCCTGTCTATACTTTTGTGACATACAATCAGAAAAACATTCTCCTATGTGATGTGCTCATCGAACGTGCATGGTATATTGAAATGAGGAATATTAAGTGGATGGAGTAAAATCCTCCTTATTGTAGACCTATAGAATATCCCCCTAGATCAAGTGACATCATGTTGAATTAAAAACTCAATGTGTACTACTTCAGAATGATTCAGAGGGATGCTCAGTGAATGCTTGTTATTTGTATTTACTTTTCTGGATGCAAAGAACATGTGGAAGTTCTAATTGCTTTTAAATCTTTCAGTCTTTTGTCAACGTTTTATTAAGTTAATTAAATCTATCATAAATCATTCCGGTGTCTAGTAAACCAATAATATTTCAAGAAAAGAAGGTATTTGCTTGCCTTTATAGGGGAAAATGGTATAAACGTTGGAACTGGAGGATCTTTGTTTGATTAAGTGGGCTTCTTATGGATCTTGGTGATGTTATTTTATTTGGTCCAGCAACCATTTTAGGGAAGCATTAATGAGATATGTCTTATTTTGGAGTTGCTGTAGGTCTTCCTTGAGATATGGAGGATTAAAGGGAAGAATATATAACTCAACCTAACTATTTCTTCATTCTTTTCCTGTGGAATTATAATCTTTCAAAATTGTCTTTTGTGGATTTGTATTGTAGTTCTTGACTGGTCATTCTTCAAATTTGATCTGGCAAAATTTCCTCCACTTGATTTTGTGGGAAATTGTTGAAAGCACTCTTAATAATTGTTTATATCTTCAGGCGAGATTTGGCTCCGCACTTGAAGTCTCTGATGGGACCTTGGTGGTTCTCTCAATTTGATCCGGTTTTTGAGGTTTCCCAATCTTCCAAGCGGTCATTTCAGGTGCATTGGTTTCTTATATTGGTTAGATATCTTTTAAAATGTTTTGGACGGAGGTCTTTGTATTATGCATCAATGGTTACCTTTACAAAACTTTGTATGGGTCACCCCACACAATGTTTACCTAGAGCGGGTAATCTGTGTCATCGGATGGGGATAAGGGCAGGAGATGCCTGCCTGTCAAGAAAGCAGTACGTAAGAGATAATCTTTAGTGGGTTTTTGATTTCAGTCCCAAAATCCTGTTAAAAATTGATGCATTTATCTGGGTCCTTAACTGGGTAATTTTGTAAAGGAACAGTTATTAGTTTTTTTTGCTTTGAATTACTGGTAAGGTGCTACATTGACAATAATTTATCAAATAAAACACTACTGGCCCAACTTACTTTTTACAAATTTGAAAACCTAAATTAGACAAAAGAATGTGCAATATTTTATTATATTCTATAGCAAGCCAGTGTCTTTTGATTGAGTATATGGTGGGGCCAATTTTAGAGATCTTTCATGAATAGTGGTCAATGGGACGTTGTATCCCTAGGGTTCTTAAATATATAGTAGGCAAGGATATCTTGAATCAGCTGGTTATAAATCAGGACGTGTCAGTTGAAGGCTCAAGTTCAAAGCGGGCTTCTTCAAAGGTGTCATGCATGATACCTAGTGATACACAATGATATTAAACAGCTAAGCCTTACTATCCTGCGTGGAATTGGTCATGCGCAATCTTTAACCAACAATTTTTTGGTCGTATTAGTCTTGGTGCAGGACATGCAGTATAAATTAAACTATAAACATCACGTGATGAGTTTGTCGCATTACCTTGGAAGCACTGTCAGAAAATTAAATTTCAAAACGGAAGTGATGATGTCATCGCAGCATTATAATCATGACAATAAGAAAATTGAGCATATTTTAGACTCTTGTAAAATCATGTACTTGCAAATTATAATCTTTATTTATGTGGAGGATTTCAAACTATGCAAGTGGAAGAAGTTCATAAAGCAAGCTAAAGTTCTGGAGAATGAATATTACCTATTCACTTTATATCTAACAAGTGTGTTCTAATTGATGTAGTGCAAGTGAAAATGATGTGAACTTTTACCAGATCGATGCTGCCTCTATGCATCCAGCCTTAGCTAGATGGTTTCGTTTGATGTAGTGTATTGGGAGAATTCCACCCGAATACATAAGCTAATGCAATAAATCTTTTGTATGTTGATATTTTCATTTGAAAAGCACTTATAGCATGAGTGCATAGGTAACAACAGAAAACTCCTCAGGCAGGAGTTTTAGTACAGTGGGCATTGTTGTTTCATGGGTTTCAATCAGTTACATCGCAGTGTGGACTTAAGTCTCGGCCATTTCCATTTGATGTTTACATGATATGAAATATAAACTTCTGTTGCAAACATTGGTGGGTCATTACACTTGGTGGAAACAGTTCATCAAAGTTTCACGATTGGTGTTGATAAAGTCGAGATTGCCTTGGGGGAGTTCCTCCATTGATCCATCTTCCAGGATGACTTTCATGTGCAAGCCTGCGAGGACTTGAATAAACCCACCGTGGACAAATTTCAATAAACATTGTGGGGTTTTCTATGATGCTACAGATGTTTGGAAGGACTATTTTTTTTTTTTTTCGTTTCTAATTTCTGTGATTTGTTATGAAGATACAAACTTTTGGCTGCAGATCTTTTGACCTAAAAATATTTGACCAAGTGTTGGAAAATCTAGCAAGCATTCTTGTGTTCACTGTTATGGTTGGATGTTAAGTGTCTGCTTTCTGTGAATAACAGGCAGCCTTTCCTTCCAAGGAAAGGAGATTAGATGCTTTAGCTTTATGTGCAACTGAGATGTGTATATATCTGGAAGAAAATCTAAAGCTCACAGCACAGGGCTTGTTTGATAAGGCAGCTGCTTTGGATGAAATAGAACAGATGCATCAACAGGTATGAAATTAATGACCTTTTACGCTTGGTTTTGTGAGTTTCGTTGTCCCCACAGATGAATGATGAATTCCATGCAAATTTGCTAATGCTTTTCCATTTAGTAAGTTAGTGCTCATCTCATGAACAATATGAATGCTCTGGAACTGTCTATTAAGGCTTAACAGTCTTGGTTCCTGAGACAAAGCAATTCTATAACTTTCAATTACCAAGAAATGTTGTGCCTCCTTTTGAATTAAGAACCTAAATCCTGGAGCTACCCAGGGAAAGTAAAAGATGTGTTTCATACTGCCATTCTCCAATTACCAGTTGTAATATTCATTGATGATTTTCTCCCCGGGCCTTTCTACTGAAAATAGATATTTTATCATTATTGATTGTCCTGTGTCCCTCTTTGCAATCATGTTAATTAATGTTGCTTCATTTACTGCTGGCTATACTTTTTCTCTTGTGGAGTTCTGCTGAAGCAAGGTCTTTGGCTTGTGATAATAATGTGTTGATGTCCTTATCTCTATTATTGAGATTTTAATTTTCACTTAATCCTTTTGTTGCAGGTGATTTCCTCATCCTTGCTGGCACTGGCGACACTTCTTGATGTTTTCATTTCATTGCAATCTGAAAGACCGGTTTTGAGAATATAACCACTGAAACAAAGCATGGTCCAAAAGCCAGGTCTACTGCCATGGTTTATGCGGAGAAGTTGTTTTCCTATCACAAATGTTTTTTAGACTTCCTGAAGTCTGATAGTGCTGCCATTCGATCTGCTACATACGCAGTATTGAGGAGTTTCATGAAAAATGTCCCTCATGTTTTTAATGAAGGAAATTTGAAAACTCTAGCAGCCCCAATATTGGGTGCCTTTCAGGAAAAAGATCCTTCTTGTCATGTGCTGATGTGGGACGTGGTGTTGATCTTTTCAAAAAGATTCCCAGATTGTTGGACTTTTTTGAATGCTCAGAAAATCGTTCTAAATCGGCTCGGGCATTTTCTCCGGAGTGGATGTTTTGGATCTCAGCAGATCTCTTATCCTGCTTTGCTAGTGTTCCTAGAGACTGTGCCTCATAATGTAGTTCGGGCGGAACAATTCTTCCTCGACTTGTTCCACAACCTTTGGGCTGGAAGAAAACCTTCTGTTTCCTCTATTGAAGATCGAACTGCATTCTTTCGTGCATTTAAAGAATGTTTCTTTTGGGCATTACAGAATGCATCCAGGTGGGGTGTTTTAGTTTTGTCTTGCAAGTTTCGTATACTGATCATCTTTCTGGTATGAGATTAGAAATTATGTCTGACAGCATGCTATGTTTAAGTTCTTTTCATGTAATACTAACAGTGTGTTTTCTCAACAATGCCAGGTTTAGTGATGAAGTGAGCTCTGTTCATTGCTGTCAAAGTGCTCTTGTTGAGAAAATTCTTGTGAAACTTTTGTGGGAAGACTTTCTGCTTGTTTTCAGTCCAAAGGTTCAGAGTGGAACCCTCACAGGGATATCTACTGAATCACCTGAAGACCAGAGTCTTGATGTTCGAAAGAAGATTATGGAAAAACCTCCGCTTAGATATCCCGAATCCTATCCCCAGGACTTAGGAAAATGCATTGTGGAAATTCTTTCAGGCATCTTTCAGATAGAACATGATCTGCTTTCTTCTTTCTCTGTGGCATTTCGCGAGAGCTTTAGGGGGATATGTCAGCATTCTGAGAATGGAGGACAGGTGGAAAGTGTAGAGCGATTGATTCAGTTTCTGTTGCTATTGGAGCATCATGCTGTAAGAGAAAGTGAATACTGGCCCCTGGATTACATAGTGGGACCTTCGTTAGCCGAGTCTTTTTCATCGATAGAATCGCTTGTAAGTTACTTAACTAATTCTAATGAAGTTATCTTGGATTCTTATGGTTGCTTAATTCTGTCTTCCTTTTCTTCTGTAGCATTCATGTACTTGCTCATCATACATGATGCTTCATTGGTCTTTAAGAATCTATATCCTTTAACTTGATATCTTTCACTTTAGGGACTTATTCAGTGCTTTGTATTGTTGTCTTGGAAATGTGCATCCTTCTTGGTATGCTTGGGAAGTAGATAAAAGAAACATGACTCTGGCTGTAAAGGAATCTGACATTAAGATTCAATTTTTTGTGTCCTTTTGAACTGTTCTTGTTTCATTAAGTGGGCTAAAATTTCTAGACGTCTTTGCTTTGTTGCTGTTGTGATTTACCTTCAGCTATTGGTGACAAGTGCTTTGATTTCTCTTTGAATATCACTTCAACAAATTTATTTTCTGTTTTCCTACTTTGAGTTGATTGTGAGCTTACTCTTCGGACGCATCCTATTCATGAGGAAGTTTGTCATATCAAAATGCCTTTTCACTGTAGTAAGTCGGAGGCACTAGGTTGTTGAACTCTTTCTGACACCTGGTGTTTGTCATGAAATCAATGATTTCCTTGCACTTTACGACAACCCTGTTTTTTTTTTTTTTTTTGGTCGATCCTACTCTATTCCTACTCTAACTCTCACTCTCAGACTTTTGCCCTGCCTCCTTACAGGGCGTGGGAGTCGCAACCCACACTTGAAACTAAATCGTCCCCATCCCAACCCCCCTGAGAAGGTGGGGATTTGAACCCCCACCTCCCCCTTCCATGTTAAAAGGGTGGCCATTGGTGCAAACCCCGGTGGTTTACGACAACCCTGTTAAATCTGTGCTCATTGTGTGAATAATGTCAATGATTTATATTTTTCTCCTTAAAAGGAAAAAGTTACATGGTTTGTGGTAACTTTTCTCCTTTTTTAGAACACTACACATAATATCGGTCAGTTCTGGGCATTCCCATGCGGTGCTTTTTTTTAGCCATAGTTCCAATGTTGTGTTTCAACTGTTTACATTTCTTGAACCAGGATTCGCCGGATGGAATTAGATTCCTGTCAGCTGCAATTTCAATTTTTGGACCAAACAAGATGGTTAAGGTACTTCTAGTCCCAGATAAAGGGAGTTCTTCTCTTCATCCATTTGAAGAGCAGAGCAGGAAATTAGAGTTGGAGCATTTCATGGATATATTTGAGAAAAGATTTGTTCCTTGGTGCTTGAGAGGAAGTGGCAGCTGTAGTGCTGCCCGTCTGGATTTGTTGATTGCATTGCTTGATGATGAATGCTTATCTGAGCAATGGAGCCTTATTTTGTCTCACACAATTAAACTTCGAAGTGATGGCCCTGAACATGCAGCTATGCTATGCCCACTGTTGCAGAAAGCAAGAGACAAAATAACTAATAGGCAGTTGGCAGAATCCAAACTGCATATAAATTCCTATGTAGAACGCTGGCGTCACGACTTTTAGATTCATTGGCTGTTGCTGTGGCTAGTTCCTGTCCTCCCAATAGGATTCAAGAAGCTGATTTTTTGCGGTATGTTTGTTGAGCAGGATGCTGGAGCATTCTATCAAAATCTTTGTATTATCTGGTTCTTTGATATGTTTTCCCATGTTATGCATAGTTAATGGATCTGCTGGCAAAATAAAGAAAAAGAATAATCAGTGATCTTCTTCTTGTGGCATGATGAGCTTCATCATTTTCTAAATGACTTTTTCCCCTTCTTCATCTTGACCTGATAGTCCATTATCTTCTGATTTAAATCTGTTGTTCAGTGGTTATGCATTGCTGTGTGTGTAGGTTTATGGTCCTTTTATGCCCAAGTCTTGGCTGCAGCAGAAACCTGGGCCAATTTCTACTGCCATAGCTTCTCTTTGTGTACTAAAGACATTGTGAAGTGATGCATTTTGCATGGTTGGCCTCACTGCATGCATGTTACTTCATGGTTCAACTAAGTTGTAATTACTTACTGTTTCTCTATCGATGTTATCTTTTTTGGGGACATGCTTGTTTATTTCAGAGGATCCTGTATACTGTGTGGTTGTTGTACGATCCCTCGATCTCTTGGTTGAGTGGAACTTGGTTCTGTATTTCCTCAAAAGCCCAAGTTCACGATACATGTTGCTGAGGGTCTCGAATGTTCCTTCATCTCCTTGTGATTTACTGTCCTGTATGCAGCTTTGCTCTTGGTGGCTCCTCAAAGGATGATCAGATCTCTCTTCTATCGAGGGATTCGTGTGTGCTGGTATTCAAGGCGCTTCTAGAGAAGTTGGTTTATTTTATCCTTGGGTCCTCTTTCAAATGGGTGAGAGATGCAGGCTCAACGTTGGCTTCAGGAATAGGAGATCTCATGAGAGGTGGGGATAGACATAATGACCAGATTGACATGGCCAAATCTGCTCTTGAGGTTCTTCTGGGAAGCTTTTATTGCTTAATGACACTCAATGAGGACGAACTAGTCTCAAATATTTTAGCGGCAGTTTTTATTCTTCAATGGGAAAGCCGCATGGGGGAATCATTGTATGATGAATCTGATGACAAATCACTGAATTTGAAGGCCAGATTTGAAGTTGGCAAATCTTTGCATTCTTTTCTTTGCAAAATAAATGGTCATTTTTGTCAAGATCTCGGCATTCACTGCCAGAAGAAATCAAGTACAGTCTTGGTTCAATCTATCAGGTTTGCCATCTTAGAAGAACATGATCTTGACGCCAATAAGGTCACATCATTGTGCTGTGGGTGGATACTTGAAGTTATTGAATTTTTCTGTCTGGGTCAATATAAGGAGCAAATTCTGCTTGAGCAGCTCCTTAAGAAGAGTGATCAGTGGCCTGTGTGGATCTCAGTTGACTTCGACTCCAGATTTGGTGAAAATGTTTTGACTGGAAGCAATGTAAGTAAGATATTGATGTCATCATTCCTAGAGCTAATTGTTATATTATTTTTGTAGTCCTTGCTGCTCTTGAACTGCTTTGATTTGGACATCCTCCCCTCCATTATAGCCAACTTTACTACTACCTCCTTAGCTGTCTGTTTGATCATCGTTTCATTAATAGTCTCTCTATCATCTGACTTGTGAATATGGATTTCCTACTTTTCTAATGGGCGAAGGGAAGTTTCATTTGGCTTTTGATTAACTGAAATTGAAGTAGAATGAATATGTGTTGCATACTTTGCAGAGTTCTGGAGGTTACAAGTTTGCTTCTCTGGTTGACAAGCTTATCTCAAAAAGAGGTGTTGATAGAGTATTTTGTCGCAACATTTCACATGTTTCCTCACTGTCTGAAGAAACATTGGAAGAGGTTACCCATCGAGCATGGCTTGCTGCTGAAATGTTATGCACCTGGGAATGGCCTGGAGGCAGTGCCATCACTACATTCTTACCACTGTTGAGTGCATATGCTAAAAGTGAAGCACAGCCTCCTGAGGAAGGTTTACTAGATTCCGTTTTTGACATTTTACTAGATGCTGCTCTGGTTCAAGGAGGAAGTAGAGCTCACAGCTATCCCAATTTTTATGGCACTACTGCTGATGAAGTGAAAAATATTAAAGAGCCCTTTGTGAGGGCTCTTTTGTCTTTGGTCATGACCCTTTTCAATGATGCCGTATGGAAGTATGACAAAGCAAGGACCTTATTTCAAATGCTTATCAATAAGCTTCTGATTGGTGATACTGTCAGCATAAACTGTCTTCGAATTCTTCCTTTGATAATGAGAATTCTTATCCAACCATTATGTGGGAGCCATAAAAATTTCACTGATTTGGAGTCACTAGCTTTAGAGGATGATGAGGTGCAGGAAACAATTATTGGCTGGTTACAGAGAATATTGTCATTCCCACCTCTGTTCACGTGGCAGCGGGACAATGGTAAGTGAATATTTTTCTAAATTTGCCTATGTAGTGATATATAATGATCCTCTTCTTGATGTGCTGAATGTCACTTCTTCTATCTGAATTAAAAAATGTCAATACTATTTTGGTAAATAATAATAATGCAATATCTGCCATCTAGTCCTGTCTATTTTGTATGGAATTTAATTTAATTTTCTGGTTATTCAATGGATTTTATAAAATGACGTGCTACAAAATATGAGAGTAGAGTTATGCTGTCATTGAGCAATTATGTTAATTTTCTTCTGGGGTACACTGAAGGACCTCGGAGGTGTGAGTGTTGCGGATTGTAATATTGAATGAGCGTCTTTCTTTTGGTTATTGATGTAGACATGGAGGAGTGGTTCCAGTTGGTTGCATCTTGTTATCCAATAGGTGCAATGGACAGATCAAATGTGCCAAAACCAGAAAGGAAGATCAGCCTCAGGGAGAAAACGCTCTTGCTTGATTTCTTTCGAAAGCAGAGAGTTGGCATAGACTTGTCAAATGCTTCGAATCATCTGCAGATGTTGCTGTCAAAGCTAATAGTCTTTTCAGTTGGTTATTGTGCCAATGACTTCAATGGAGAAGATTGGGACTTCGTATTGTCCATGACAAGGTATTGGATTCAATCAGCAGTTGTAATGATGGAGGATGTTGCAGAGAATATAAACGATTTGATAACTGATGACTCTTGTTCTGACAAGTTGGATTGTAGCATCATTAAGAAGCTAGAGCAAATTGTTTTAATTAAGGATCATAATCAGCTAGACACAGCAAAATCTGCACTTCTAGCATATTCTTCTTTCTCCTGTTTCCAACTAGAAAAAGTTGCAGATGATCAAGATCCTTCAAGAACCGAGAAATGGGAATCCATAAAAAATAGAATAACCGAGGGTATACTTAGGATCTTCTTATGTGCTGGTCTTGCTGAGGCCATTGCAAGTATACACTCTCCTGAGGCTGCTTCTGTTGTAGCATCATCACTGCTTGATAATCTTTACTTTTGGGAGACAGTGGCGCGTGGAGTTAATGAATCCTCTCCCCTTGCTAGAGAAAGAGCAGTGAGGTCGGTAGAATTATGGGGTATGAGCAAAGGATCTATAAGTTCACTTTACGCCATTCTATTTTCTCCCAAGCCAGCACCATCGTTGCAGTTTGCTGCTTACAGAATGCTTTCCAGTGAACCTGTTTCTCGCTTGGCCATCGGAGAAGAAACTATGCATACCTTGGATGGCGACCAGGATTCCAGCAACATTGATTTTCTATCAGAGCAAAATGTCCATATGAAAGAGGAAATATCTTCCATGATTGAGAAATCCCGTCAGATGTTTGAGATGGATTTGCTGGCAGAAGAACGGGTATTAATGCTTGGTCAATGAGCATCTCATTTCATTCTTATTGATATCACATAGCGTAGAGTCAGACACCTGCATAGTTTAGGCTCTTTCGTGTTGAACAGATTGATGTGGTCATAAAATACCATTTCATTCGATGTTTCTTTTGCAGGTGCACATACTTCTTGCTTGGTCCTTGTTGCTGTCACATATATGGTCTTTACCAACTTCACCTGCAAGAGAGAGATTGGTTCAGTATGTACATAATTCTGTTGATCCAGTTATTATTGACTGCCTATTCCAGCATATTTTGGATGTGGCAATGCCATCTAATCAGAAAAAGAAAGACGCAGAGTTTCCTGCTGTAGTATATGAGGCTGCAACAGAGGCCATCACCAGTGGTCGTTTGTTGTCTTCAGTGGAATCTCTTTGGCCTATTGAACCACTGACAATGGCTTCACTTGCTGGAGCAATTTTCGGAATGATGCTTCGTCTTCTTCCTGCCTACGTGCGAGAGTGGTTTGGATATCTGCGTGACCGGTCAACAATAGAATATTTCACAAAAACATGGTGCAGCCCTCCCTTAATCTCAAATGAGTTAACCCAGGTGTGTGTAATTTGATTAAGATGATATCAGGTATTTTCTGTTGAAGAAACTTTAACATATGAAATTTGTTAGGTTTTGGATGAAAATTATAAGTTGTGATGCAGTTGAATGTTCAAGAGAGTTTGATTACGGCAAACTTTCTTTAATATATGATTAGTTTGATAATATGACTTCATCTTTTTGAAATTGTCTGATGCATCAATACTTGTTGCAGATCAAGAAAGCCAGCTTCATAGATGAGAACTTTTCAATTCGGGTGAGCAAAGCAGCAAATGAGGTCGTTGCTACCTATACAAAGGAAGAGACTGGATTTGACCTAGTCATACGTCTTCCTGCATCATACCCATTACAGCAAGTTGATGTGGACTGTCCAAGGAGTAAGGGTATTAGTGAAGACAAGCAGAGGAAGTGGTTATTGTCCATGATGTCATTCGTACGCAATCAGGTAAATGCTTTGTATGAGTTTCCAGTTCAATGTATATTTTTCATTGCCTTTTGGAAGGGGACGTTCAGGAATCTTAAACAATATAACTATATGACAAGTTCAGGCCGCTATATTGTAGGAGGTCAAAATGAGCTCCCTCCAAGCCTTTTTTATGTACAGATAATTTGTGTGGGTGGGCGCCTGAGGGTGTGATTATCCAGCAGAAGTAATATTAATAATCAGAAGTACCTATACCATCTGTCCTCCAAATTATCCTTATTTAGGAGAAATGAGTGGCTAATATTTATAAGCTGATGGAAGGATATTTTGTAACTTAAATATTATGTCATCATGTTGTGCAGAATGGAGCTTTAGCTGAAGCTATTCGAATATGGAAACGGAATATCGACAAGAAATTTGAAGGTGTTGAAGAATGCCCTATCTGCTACAGCATTATCCACACAGAGAACCATAGCCTTCCAAGCAAGGCTTGCAAAGTCTGCAAACATAAATTCCACAGTAAATGCATTTTCAAGTGGTTCAATACTTCACAAAAATCAAATTGCCCTCTATGCCAATCTACTTTCCTATGAGGAGATTAGAAATGCAATATGGATCTGGCATATATTTATGGGTGCCACTATGTGATTGGTGACGATGATCTGCCACTGTATGGTGCAACCCACTGGAGGTCATTGAGTTGGGAATTCATAGGATGAGCAACCATCGAAATTCTCTCTTCGCAGCGGGGTGTATATTTTCCTAGGTAGAGTCGTACGATGTTTAACATGCAGAGTTGTAGGTACTCTTATCTCCTTCCCTCTCAAATGTGCGTGCCCATACACAGAGCCATCGCTAATTTTGTCCTCTCTTTTGTTTCTCTCTTTTGTTTCTCTAGAGAAGCGCTGTTTAACATGGTGCAGCATTGGGGCTTGGCTCAGAAAGGCAGCAAAATTGTATCTTCAGATGATTTTGTGAAGGCCTTTTGTGAATGAGTAGAGTGCCTCATCTCAAGTTCTGTACCTGCTAGGTCAGTCCTCATAGCTTCTTATCATGATCCAACTACGGACATTAGATGTGAGATGCATTTTTTGACATTCAAATTGTACATTTCTGATATACTCATCGCAAGAAACTATGTGGTCATATACAGGGGAAGCATGACTTTTTAGTTTTCTGCGATCATAAGCACATCATGGAGCACTTCCACACTTACTGCTAGAAACAGGGATTCAAGTGATACCTGTTAAGTGCTGTACATGATGTTGTAGTTCTTTTTACCTTTGTAATAGGTTCTAGTTTGTTCCTGTCAAATGGATGTTTTGCACCAGTTGAGTTATTATTTTGGGTGGCTAATGCGACAATGTCTGAGATGAATGGAATTGTTATGCACAACTTTCATGCACACTAACAAAAGAAGAATGATAAGATTTCTTTTCCATAGTGCGCTTATCCGCATGTAAATAGTGCACATTTTAATGGCAAAAGCAGATGAAAATAAAGAAACTAGAAGAAACGTGATGGAACAGAAAGTCGACGCCACTCGATCAAAGGCTACCACCATAAACTAAGGAGGCATTCCAATGTTCATGTGAGTTACTCTTATTAATTTGGATTATAATCCAGATTTACTTGATCGAGTGTTATTTGATAATTGTGTGAAAGAGTTGCATAGGGATTTGATAAAATAGTGATAGGAGAAAACTAGGAAAAGAAAAAGCTCTACAAAAATGGTGCATTTTCATGTTTCTCCTTTTTTTTTTTTTTTTAAGATGTCAAGATTACAATAGGTTCAATCTCGCCATGCCTACGTAGGCGTGTTGATTTTTCAGGACAATTATACAGATGGTCCTTAAATGTCTTAATGGGTGTGATTCATCAACTTTTAATTTGTTCAATGCAATCTTTGAACTTTAAGCTAATGGTAGTGCGATTATTGAACTTTTAATTTATTCAACGTGGTTCCTGATCTTTGGAAAAATGTGCAATCCGGTCCCTGAGTTATTATATCCTTGGATTATCTGGTTTAATGATAAAAGTTTAAGGACCATATTAATCAAATTAAAAATTTAAAGACTTCATTGCATATTGAGTGAAGTTCAGAGATCATATAGCACCAATTAATAGTTCAGGGATCACATTACACATTGTGGCAAAGTTTGGATTTTTCTATTTTTCTCATGTTTTTTGTGAACTAAAAGTGTGTATTATGCTTATAGGCTCCAAGGGGAAAAAGATAATAAAAAGCAAAATGGTTGCCTTGGTGAGCTTGAATTTCTGGGTACACTTGGTTTTCCCCTTTCGCTTGGCCTAGTTTCCTTGAAAAAATATCAACTTTAGGTTGGGTTTCGTCTGACCCAATTTTGGCCGAAATTTCTTTTGTTGTATAAAAAAACACAAACTTTAAGTTGGATCCTAATTTTGCCCCAAACTAATTTTTTTTTTTTTTTTTTTTTTTTTTGTCTCTGAAATAAAGTATCAACTTGTGGGTTGGATCCTAATTTTGCCTCAATCTTTTTTTTCTGTCTCCAAAATAAAGTATTAACTTTTAGTTGGTTCTCAAACTCGTCTCTTGTCAAGTTTGTCTAATGATACTATTAAAAATTTGATGTATTATTCCATGTGTATTCAGTGAAAATTCAATAGAAACTCAATGCAGGTTAGGTAGCAATTGAAAGTTGGTTCTTTTCCATGCGACAAAAAATAATTTGTTTCGGAATTTGGACACAAGCTAAAATTGGTGTTTTTCTAAAAGATAAAAAAAAAAGTTCGGGTTGAAATTGGAACTATGATAAAATTGGTGATTTTCTAGGAGATAGAGAAAAAGTTTGGGCCATAATTGGAATTTAAGTTGAAGTTTGTGGTTTTTTTTTTTGGGTTAATACTCTGAAAAATCTCAAACTGGTACACTTGTAACAAATTTACCCAAAACTATTTTTTTGACCATAAAAAACACCAAATACACCAAAAATCCCAAACTGGTATATCTTTGACAAATTTACCCCAAACCGGTACACTTGTGATAAATTTATCCTATGTTAATTTTTGTTAAATTTTAATTAAATTAAATGACACGTGACGCTTAACTAGTATACCAATTTGAGATTTTTATATTCCATTTGTTATAGTTGACAATTTTTGTGATTTTTTTGTGGTATTAATCAAATTTAATGGAGGGTATAATTGTCACAAATTTACCAGGTTGAAGGTTTTTGTAGTCGAATTAAATTAATTTGGTGTAAATTTGTCACAAAATTTACTAGTTTGGGGTTTTTTATGGTCGGTTAGGTAAATTTGTCACAATTGTACCAGTGTAAGGTTTTTGTGGTCAAAAAAATAATTTGGGATAAATTTGTCACAAGTGTACCAGTTTGAGATTTTTCAGGGTATTAACATTTTTTTTTTATATTTATAATTGAAAGGGCATGAGCATGGAGACTTGCCTATTTGGATGCTCTGGCGGAAAGTAAATGTGTCACACTGGTACAAATTTGAGATTTTTGATATCATAAGAAAAATTGTAATAAATGTGTATAACAGATGTAGTTTGAGATTTTTTATATTGTAATTTTTTTTATAGAGTAAACGTGTCATAATAGATATAATTTGAGATTTTCGATTGTTTTTTTTTTCCTTTGAATAAAACACAAACACAAGCTGTACAGAGTATTTCTTCTGATTTTCTAACAAAGGCGAGTGAAACATGAGTGCTCAATAGAATTCGTGTCTTGAGACTTAGTAATATACAAGCGATTAATTGTGATTCTGTAACTTTGCTATATAGTGGATTCTTCGCGGTTCGCTCTTCTCATGGAGTGGGTATCGACACTCGTGTTATCTTTATAATAAGACTTTTATTTCATACACGAAAGAGAAAGAAATGCAAAAGGAAATGGAACACACGGATCATATAGCGAGGATGATGTCGGGCAAGGACCGGTTACGATGCAACCGGGGCTCGCTCTGCCACACCCTAACCTCCTTACCATAGGACCGGACAATGACGGTGAGCCACGTCTTGAAGTACTCGCGGAACTCGGCGATGACGGGGCGGGAGCCGTCCATCTTGAGGGTCCAAACGTGCACCCAGTACGCATCCAGTCCGTCCCATCCCTCGACGATGACCCGGTCGCGGAAGGCCGTGATCCTCCGGGGCTTGAACCTGAACTTCCGGTCCTCCTGCTCGTGCCGGCGGTGGTGACCCGTGAGCGCCCGCATCATGTACTGGCACTGCGGCGGCCCGTGGTACCTCCACTCCAGGTCGTCGTTCGACATCACCAGCTTCGAAACCCCCTCCCCATTGCCGGCCGCCAGCGCCTTGTACAGCATCGCCACCACCTTCTTGTTCAGCGCCTTGTGAGTAGGGTTTCTGCCACCATCTTCCTCCTCCATCTTCGCCCTCACTCTCTCTCTCTCCCTCTCTTTCTGATGTCGGGTCCGGCGAGCGAGACACCCGCGGACACACCGGAGAGATTCGAGACTTTCGATCGGCTCAGCTCCCGTGGGGAGAGATCCAACAAGCCCGCTCTGCTTATATATACAGAAAACCGAGGGTTCCCCAAAGTCAACTACTAACGCCATTAATTAGTCAACGAGAATCACTACCCCAGAAGGAGATTCAGCGGCGAACAGCAGCGCAACTACGGTCGGGAGTTCTTTAACGAATTGCATGCATGATCTTACGTAAGATCTACCGGTGAGATGAAGGAGACAGCTATGAAGATTCATCCTCGCTTTCCTCGAAGCGTGCTGATCTGGGGAGCAGATTCATCCTTGCACCCGATCAAGACAAATTTCATTTTGAGATCGGTCGCCAAACGTGACGACACAGCCCTTCAAATTCAACTTCTTTTCTTAATTAAATAACGACTCTGGAAGGCGACAGAATACTTAATTAGCATGCTTGATCATGAAATCAATGTACATTCATGGACAGCTTAGGCTAAATTACACAACTTTCCTTTATACGGACATAACCACGCTGGCTTAGAGGGCTTTTTCTAGGGTTTTTTTTTTTGGTCAGTTTTTCTAGGGTTGAAGGACGAGATTTTTCATTAAAATTTTAATTTCCAGGAGATCTTTTTTTTTTCCCTCTCAAATTTCTTGTGGAAGTTAATTCGTTCTAGGATTCATAAGCAGAGCGACCCCCAATTATATCTCGACCAAGAAAAAATAATAATTTCCAAAGCTCTGATTAGTTAACTTATCCGCTGAATTTGAAAACAGCAAGCCCTCCCTACTAATTAAGAGATTTTTGGGACGATATGGGTATCACCAACGTTTGGAAATATAACTTGATTCAAATAAATTCCTTTTTATTTTTATTTTTATGAACTAGGGGTACGGCGTAGAGATCCATCTACTTGGAAACCTGTAAAACACCCTATAAGCCCCATACACTGATACAAGGGCTTATTTTAAGGTTTTGGGTCGTGTAACTGACTTGAAAACGAAGCAATTTCCACGCAATTAGTGGAATTCAAACGGATGACCTCAAGTTCATAAGTTGAAAATCCCTGTAATGTCTCAATCAATTATGCCAACCTCGGAGTTTGGTTAAATTGCATTCCTTGTTGTATGTAAAGACTATCATCAAGAAAATCTGGTGATATATGCGGGGGAGAAATGGTCAAAACCAATTCCAAACATAACATAAGTTTAAATCCGGGATGTGAGGAAATCTAAGCTTGCTAAGCATGTATAGTATAGTACTCTGACGGATGTATACGTATATATACACATATGTATGTCTCTATCGAGATTTTTTCTTTTTATGTTGAATTGATCCAAAAATCCATTACTCGATGTCTCACATTACATTTTCTTCAATAGTTGCCAAGAAAAAGGTGATCACATAATCAATCACGTTGTGCAGAGATTTCTTTTCGGATTAATTTTCCATAATTTATTAGAAAAATGTTTTGCCGTCTTCGATGCAGACGCAATGAGCGTGTAATACACAATAGAAAATATTACAAAACTCATCTCGAGATTAGTATCCACATATCAAAAGTCGTCTCTTTAAAAAACCTTCAATTTTGCATCTCCTCCAAACTCAAAAGATACGTTTGCCTCCAAATCCAACACTCATCTCTTTCCCATATGCTCACCCCACAATGTACTCTCTCTCTCTCTCTCTCTCCACCAGTCGCCACCGTCGCACCGTCGCCTAATGCCGCCTTGGTGCCTTTTGCTGCCAGCCCTTCACCCACCCCCTCCCCTCTCTTTGACGAAGCTCGTGGCTCGCGGCTTGTGGCCATGGGAGCTCAAGCGAGCCATGAGCTTGACATCGATAGGGATGGGCTCGATAAGGGTCTCTCATGATTCTAGTGGGCTCCGTGATAGTCCTAACAACATGTGAGCTTTGCTTTATGACATAGCTTATAAAAGTGCGAATGATAACCATTTCATTTCTCTATATTTCTATTTTTCAGTTTCCGGAATAAGTTTGGAACAGAAATTCATTTCATTTCTCTATTTCTGTGACAAATTTTTAACCTAGAAATAAATTTGGAATAGAAATAAAATGTAGAAAATTTTTTCTACTTTTCTATTTTTGGAATGAAAACATAAATAAAAAACTTTCTCATCGTTGGCCCTTGCTATCCTTTGCCCGCCGGCCGCCCTTTGCTCGACTAGAAATTTTAAGGCCTATCAAACTATGTCGTTATTAAATGTGTTTCTGCTTAGAGACTTGTTTAAGGAATAGAAATCAAAAAGATTTTTTTTTGGCAAGAAATTATTTTCGGGATTAGAATGATTAACATTCGTTCCCTAAGTCTTCCATGGTGGCGGCCATGGGAGATCAAGCCCCGATTTTGTCTAGACTGAGTTGCCTATATTTGGACTGGATCTAAGGCTGTGACCATTGCCGGCCTCATGTTCAAGGTCAGCCACGGGCTAGGCCGGGTGGTGGCGGCCGGATAGTGATGGGGCAAGAGAGAGATGTTGGAGGAGAGAAAAACACATGTCAAGATTTGTGGGATTTTTTATTATTATATGACAATGTGTAAAGGATAAGATGACATTTTTTTTTTTTTTATAACTAAGTCGGGTTGTGAGGATCCAAACCAATATGGAAGTGGCAAAACTCAGGATGTAAGTTGAAAGTATTAAAAGTGAAAACGATATCTCATTTGTCGGTACAAACGTCACGAGTTTTTCTACATTTATCCCTATAAAATACTCGATCGAAAGCATGCGTGGAGCTTAACTACCCCAGTCCATTTCCGCAGGATCACTCGAATATGCGACATGGTTATACCCTTTGGAAGAACTCTCCCATCACGTGTTGACTCTTCCTCAAGCCCGCCCATCGAGGGAAACGAGACAAGCTGTTGCAGCTGACGTTTGTACAGTACACAGCACCATTCGCAGGTTGTATCAGGCGAAAGATGTCTTGTCTGATAGATGCTCTGTTCCCCAGATACATGGAAACGCACGCGTAAGAAAATATGTGGTTTTAATGCACTCTCGGCCGTCGCTCTACGAAGGGAAAAATAAACTGGTCAACGCTCAAACATCATGGAATATATAATGAAATGCTCGGAAATGTGTGGTTAATCAGTTTAAATTAGAGTAGGGACGGCTGGCGAAACGTGAGCCTTGATTCTTCCAAACTAAGCGGGTGCGACGTGAAATTAATTATTAACAAAATAACTAATAATTAGGGTTTGCAAATTGCTGTAGATTTATACTTGGGTGGGTGGGGGGAGGTATCAATTAGTTTAATAACGAAGTTTTTCTCTGTTATGCTAGGTTTATCCGCTGTATCTTTAAGGGTTTGTTAAGCAAAAAGAAAAATAAAGTTTTGTTTTCAGATTTACATGGAGGTAACATGATGTCCAATTATCGCCCGCCGACCGTACCACATGGCATGCCGATATAGACAACTTTACTGAAATGACATCCTCCATGAATTGTCACACCAGTGATTTTCAGTAACAATAAGTCGAAAAAACTATATTGGAATTTTGCACAAAAGTGTAGGATTATTTTGGCAAAATCGAATGTTTGGAATCTGATTTGGAATCCGCATATAAATTTAGGACTGATTTGGTAATTTTCCCATATCTATTAAGTCATGCTTATGGATTTTGAATTTGTAAAGTTTTCAAGCTCAGTACTTAGTTGGTTAGTTTAGAGACTTATTAAGTCACTTAATTAGTTTTGTGCGTGTGTCTATATATATATATATATATGTAGACACATATATGACTAATTAAGTGACATATATTCCCTATTTTTTTGCTCAAATCATAAAAATTTTTATCATGTGAACCCAACGTGATTGGGGTGAAATGATGATAAACCTATTATAGTTTAAATTATGGAGAGAAAATCCATAATTGGTGAAGGAAGTGCAAGATTGACCTCAATTGGGGATAACTAGGGACAAAAGTAATGATAAAAGTTCACGTGTATTGTGACTACTGAGATTTAACCTATCTGATTGATTAAGTAATGATAAAAGTTCGTGTTAATGACTAATGACTAAAGCATGTATGCTATTAGGGAAACTTGGTCATGTATATGCTATTAAGGAGACTTGGTCATGTATGCTATTAAGCATATATACTAAGATTAATCTTGCCAACCATCCCCCACTGTCGCTGACCCTTCCTGGCTTTGGCGGGGCAGCGATAGCATGGGTTTGCCGCCCTCCCCGTTTAATCTCTCTCTCTCTTTCTAATATTTAATCTAATATTTAAGTTTAGCTTATTTTTTGGAATTTAATTTAAATAAAATTTATATAAAAAATCAAATTTGGACCAAAATGCCATCGTTTAGTCTCATCATCATCATGTAGGATAAAGATAATAAAAACAACAATGTTAACATTTTCCGTTAACTAAATTAGAAAAAATAACGGAATGATTTAATTGAACTAATTCGGCAAGTTTTAGGATTATGTTGTACTTTTTGTAAGTTTATGATTCAATTGTACTTTCGTAATAAGTTTTAGAACTTTCATTGCATATCTCCCTAAGATCTTTGGTTTATTTGACACATTCATCCAATTAGACTGGACATGTGTTTGCCATGCATCATGAAATCAATTATAGTTGGATTACAATAGAGCGGTATACTTGTACTCTTCCAAATTGCTTTCTTCAAGCACATGTCTCCCTATACAATTTCTGCCTTATGCAAGGATACATGAGGCTTGTTCTGTTTTTGTTGCTCAATTTCTTGCTGAGTTCGTGGTTTTGGAGTTTGGATCGAAGCTTTAAGATTATGTCGAATATGACTAAGAAGATTGTCTTGAGAATGCCCCGGATCAGGGTCGATCTAGCGACCCGACCCCACTTAGGCTGGATTGCCGGCCAGCAGCCGGGAGAGCATACTACGGGGGTGTCCCGTTGGAATGTGTGGTGATGAGCAAGTTTCTTCTCCTATTTTGAATGAAACACAAACACAAGCTGTACAGAGAGCTCTTATTTCATATTAGGGTTTACTAATACTCGCGTTATCTACCATGTTATTTTTACAGTAAGACTTTTATTTCATACATGATAGAGAATCAAATGCAGAAGGAAATGGAACACACGGATCAAATTGCGAGGACGATGTCCGGCAAGGAGCGGTTACGATGCAGCCGGGGCTCGCTCTGCCACACCCTAACCTCTTTACCATAGGACCGGACAATCACGGTGAGCCACGAGTTGAAGTACTCGCGAAACTCGGCGATTAAAGGGTGGGAACCGTCCATTTTGAGGGTCCAAACGTGCATCCAGTAGGCATCCAGCCCGTCCCAACCCTCGACGATGACCCGATCCCGGAAGGCCGTGATCCTCCTGGGCTTGAACCTGAAGCTTGCGCTGCTGGTGGTGACCTGTGAGTGCCCGCATCATGTACTGGCACTGCGGAGGCCCGTGGTATCTCCACTCCAAGTCGTTGTTCGACGTCACCAGCTTCGACACTGCCTCCCCGTCGCTGGCCGCCAACGCCTTGTACAACGTCGCCACCACCTTTTTGTTCAGCGCCTTGTGATTAGGGTTCTACCATCATTTTCTTCCTCCATCTTAACCCTCATTTTCTTTCTTTAGGATCGACTCAACTCCCCTGGGAGATCCAACAAGCCTGCTCTGCTTAGATTTGCAGCAAACCAAGGGTTCCAGAAAGTCAACAGCTAATTAAATTAATTAGCCAACAAAAAGCACTGCCACAAAAGAAAATATCGCAACATCGAGAGGCACATCTAGGGTTAGGAGTTAATGGTGTTATTTTAACAAATTGCATGCATGATCTTGCGTAACATCTACGTGTGTTGCAACGAACATATAGGATGTATAAATATAATCCTCCGTCCACCTTGTATGCAACTGTGTAAATAATTAACTTTGAAAACAGCTATCAAAATTCCATCATTTTCCTCAGAACGTGCTGATCTGGGGAGCAGATTTATCCTTGCCTCTGATCAGGACAAAACTCCTTCAAGATTGGTCGCCAAATGTGACGACAAAACCCTTCAAATTAAACTTTCTTTCTTAAACTATATTTCAATGTCCCCATTTCTAACTAAATGACAGGAAATAAAATACTTGATTAGGCTTCAAACAGCCAACGCATATTTTAGTTATTTATTTATCAGCACCCTTGATTATAAAATAAAAAACTATAGCTTAGATCCTAACGAGCTTTTGGCTAAATTATGCAACTACTCTCTACGTACTAATTATATAACTTGAAAACCCTTGAAACACTCTGTAAGCTCCCTAAACTGGTTAAGTTTAAGCCTTTGACCTATACAGTTGATCTTGATATAGAGCAATTTATAAAGTTGGTGAGTTTTGAAAGAGTGACCTTTGATTTATGAATTGGATTTCCCTAATGTCACAATCAATTGCACCGCCCTCAGGAATTTATTAAATTGAATCCCTTTAATTCTATGTAAAGACTCTCATCAAGAAAATCTGGTGATGTATGGATGGGAGACAATGGCTGAACCCAATTTTAAATAAGTTTACTTGATGTGAGAAAAGATAGGTATACACTAAACTATCAACCAAATATATGGCCATCAGTTTTGAAAGTTCTGGAACCCAATCTTTGGAAGTTGGAAAGTATTCTATTTTGTGTATTTTTTTCTTACAAGTAAAGCTTCTAGAATATACTCTTGGGTTTATAAATAGCCACCTAAGCTTGATGAAAATAAACAACAATTTCTATCTCAACATGGCATCAAAAACAATCTGGGGCTCATGCCTGTTCAATCCTAGCTTTCTTCTTCTTCTATTTTTTTTTTTATTTTTAATTTTTTTTTCTACAAATCAACCAGCGAAGCCATTTGGGATGCTCTCAATGCCTTTTTTGACTCAGCTTCTACTATGCGTATGCTCTCTCTCCATCTTAATCTGTAAGGTTTGCAGTAGAAACAGGATGAATCATTTATTGATTTCTTTCGTTGTGCTGAGTCCATTGCCAATGAGATGGGTGTTGTAGGCAAGCCTCTTGAACCTGAGGATTTCGAAGTCCACATCTTCTGTGGTCTCCGATCTAATCTCTAGGACATTGTTAACACATTACTTGGCCGCTCTGAACCAATCTTCATTTATTGATCTTCAAGGTCTTCTCCTTGGTCATGAGAATACTAAGGCCTTTCCAAAGTTACAGACCTGTAAACCTTCCGCTTAGGCTTATTCTGCTTCAGCGAACTCTGCTTAACGAGATTCCTCTAAGGTAGTGACCATCGCCAGTCTTGAGTCCGATGTCGGCAATGGTGAGAGGCTAGGCTAGGGAGTTGTCAGCCAGCTGGTGATGGGGTAGTAGAGGGAAGTATATGTTAGGGTTTGGGTTTTTTTTATCCATTATTATATATTTAGAAATGACGGCTTGGGAATGAAAATTAACAATACCTGTAAACAAGTGGAGTTATGAGAATGTAAATGGATACGAAACCTAACAATATCAGCATGCAAACTGAATGCATCAAAAGTGGAATTGGTATTTCATATGAAGGTGCAAACGTCAGGAGGCTTTTTACAATGATCCGCAGAAAATAATTGATTGATAGCAAGCGTGAAAATAAATTGCCGGGATAATTTAAATTTACAAAGGATTACCCGAATATATGCGATCAGGTTACGCAATAGGAGGACCTCCTCCATAGCTTGTCAAAGTCATATGTAGATTTGATGTGGATGAACCACAAAACTCGAGGGATCGTTTATCACCTTATGTCAATTACTTGTTCTTCGTAAACTGTATGAGACTTTTTCTATTTTTCGATCCTGCTAAAGCGAATGAGACAACTGTTATAGATGACGTTGGGGAATGTATATAAAAAAAAAAGGTTCTAAACCTATTGCATTAGTGTCAATTCATATCTAAACTTTTTAATTAGACTAATTTAATCCTAAATCTTTTGCATTTGTGCGAATTTAATTCATCTAGTCAATTTTAGCTAGAAATAATTGATGTCAACATCGGTCATCTTACGTGACACGACCGGTATTGATGTACATAATTTTTTCAATAAAAAAAGTTGAATTTCTTTATTTTTTTCTGTTTTTTTTTTCCTTTCATTTTGGCTAATGAGGGTTGTAGCCCTCGCCTAGGGCCGGCGCTGCCTCGCCAGCTTTGGGTGAGGTGGCCCTCGCTAGTGGCCGGGGAGGGTTAGCTGGCCCTCGCCTAGTGTTTGGCGAGGGTTGTTGGCCAAAATGAAAGGAACAAGACTATATATATAATTAAAAATGTCAATGTCAACACCGGCATTCGATTATGCCATGTAGGATGTTCAACATTAATGTTAGCTAATTCTCAATCAAAATTGGTTAGACAGATTCAATTGACACAAATGCAAAAGTTTTAAGACTAAATTTGTCCAATTGAATGGCTTAAGATTGAAATGACATAAATGTAATAGGTTTAAGACTTTTTTGATACTTTCTTTTGAAAACATTTTGTGACACCCTAGATTTTTTGATCCTATAATTATGATCGGACTAGTATGGGCTTGGGATATTGAAAGTGGGCTAGGTAATGAGCCTGGTGGGTCGTAAGGAGACACGAGCCTAAGGGCTTAGTGGGCCGTGTGAAGGCCATGAGCATGGGCTTGATGGGCCAAGTGATGGGCCGTGAGATGGGCTCGACATGTAACGGGCCAAGTAAAGGGCCTAGAGGGCCATGAGTTGGGACCAATAGAGCTGGGGATGTATGCGTGAGGCCTGGTTTGAGGGAAAAAATTTGTGTTCGTTGGCAAAAAGTTTTGATTGCCCGTGTTTAATTTAATCTAGGAATTTATGCACAAACACAGGATCAATCTTAACACTTTCATATGATTCCTCTTAGTTCTTGACCTTAGGCTCAATTTGTGACATTAATGCCACTTTAGACATAAGCAAATCAACAAGGCCTAATCTCTTCTTGTAGGGTCGAATGAGTGGAGGCAGAAATGGAATGAAATAGAAATAAACAAGGACTAATGGTTGAAATGCAGGAAATTCCTAAATTAGCCCCCAAAACCTTCATGCACTGAGTATGTATGCATGGGAATTGCATGCAAGAAGCCACCTCACCTGCCTCTTCTTCCCTTGGTATCTTCCCTTGGCATCTTCGCCCACCCTTCGGTCATCATGGCCTTGGGATTAAAATTTTTCTTAATCATGAGCTACCTAGGGACTCATGAAGATTTAGGGAACATTCTCAAGGAAAAACTCATCATTGTTCTCTCTTCCTCACTCTCCCCTCGACTCATCTCTCTCTCACTCACCCTCTCATTCTTCTCTCCTCTTCTTCTCTCTTGGCTCATCAGAAGACTTCTACTTCTTCTTTTGTGATTTTTCCGTGGTTTCGAGCTCTAGAGGCTTGAGATCTTGAAGAACCAGCAATGAGGAAGGCAAGGATCAAACAAGTAAGGAAGTGATAGGGTACTAAGTTAGGATAATCTGTGGTTGCTGGGTGAGGTGAGACACACGGGTTTGGGGAAAAACGATCCTTGATGGTTTTGTTTTGGGGTCTACCTTGCTGATCGTGTGGTTAGATAGTCCTTTTGTGGCTTGCATGTGGGTTACATGGTGGGTTTAAGAAGTATATGCATAGGAGAGGAGCTGTGGCTTCGTCGTTGGTTCAACAGGTGGTCTAGTGTGCTGCAGTAAGGGTCGTGCATGTTGATCTAGGCAGGTGAGTAGCTTGCTCGCAGGTCGCAATCTCCGTTCTAGTTTGGGAAGGATTTTTGGTGTTTGGGGTGGGGGTTTAGTTGCTGCATATGTGTGTGCTTGAGGTTTGAACAAGGCTAGTAGAAGAAGATGTAGAGAAATAGAGGCCAAGTGTAGGAATTTCAACGATATAGATGGTTTGTCCAAAATTGAGTTTTTTTGGTCCTATAGTTTTTGTACATTTCATACCAAAGAATCTGTCATGAATTTAAACTTATTTCTTCATAGAAGTTGTAGCAAATTGTGTATACTTTGTCATACATTTTCCTTGGATTTTCTAGAAGTAGCACAAGGAGTGAAAATGTGATTGCTTTCTATGGTAGTAATTTGCGAGTAGGTGAAAACATGGGATATTAGTTTGTTATTTGATTTTTCTGTCATTTTTGAGATAGAATAAATTCTTGCTCTATTCATCAAAGTTGTAGGCTTGGTCCTTGTGTATAACATACTAAAATTTGGTGGTGATTGGTTAATTTTTGAGTACCGAAATGCCTTTTCTTATTGTGCGGTAGAGTCGGGAAAATTTTTACAGGTTTTAGGGGTTAAGTCAATGACTTGATGCTCTCTATATAGTGAGAAATACTAGAATCCTTTATGGAAAATGTTTATCAATGTCTTTTCTAAAACGTATTAAAATTTCACAAATTTTTTTAGTGATTTATTATGGTTTTGACCCCAATGTTTCAAATTGTTCAAAATTGTCTACTTTCTGTTCTAATCCGAATTTTTACAAACACTTGTAGACAACTTGTTTGAACTTTTGGCGACCCCTCAGGAGTTCTATGGTCTCTTATATATTGCCAATTGATATATCTTTCCCTTACTTGTGATAAGATGACTTTGAATTGTGAATGGTCGACTCTCTTGTGTGTGATGAATGAAGTACACCATGAGATCATGTATGTGAGCATTGAATCTTGGCTTTGGAATGATTTTGTACACTAAGTTGGTGAGCATGTTGCTGTGGTGTGATTATTCTAAGGTGTGATGCATGAACTGTGTGGAATAAACTAAATATAAAAGATTTCGATTGGCTTTGTGACATTGGTGATCCTTGGGGAGTAGGATGCCCATGCTGTGATCATGGATGCCTCAACTGTGTGAGACTGAGATGCCTCGGAGTGAGATGCCATTGTCGTGTGATTGGGATGGCTCAACTATGTGATACTGAGATGCCTTGGAGTGAGATGCCCATGGTTGGGATTCCATGGAAGTCTAGATGAAGGATTTGGAAGCAACTCAATTGGACTGGCTAGTGATTTGGCGAAAATTTGATTGGAGGGTTGATATTGAAACATATGATGAATTAAACACACTCTGCATGTGTGTTCGAGTGTGGTTTGCATCATATCTTGGCTTGGTCAGTTGCATAAGAATCGATTGGATGCAACTCGATTGGACTGGCTAGTGATTTGGCGAAAATTTGATTGGAGGGCTGATATTGTTGTGCTTTGCTTGTGGTGCATATGAATGTGAATAAGTGTGACAATGGAGTGGATTATGTGAAAATATGTTCTAGTCTATGTACGCTACTTATTGTTGAATCTTGCATTTCCCTTAGCGATTAATGGATCACCTAGTTTAGGGCCCTATTGTTTCTATACTATGCATTGCTCATTCCTTCATCTTTTTTCAGATCGTTAGAATAGATGTCCCTTCGTGGCACAGTATGGAGTCATTGCCTATATTGATGTGTCTTTTCATGATGTCTTCAACCCCAAAATTGACTTGACTTATACTTGATATGAAGCCACTCTATGGATGGATGATGGATGATGGGTGACTAGATCCCCATGTGGTTTGAGGCATGGTTCATTAACCATGAGGGAGAGATGTTTGGACCTCTTTGGTTTGGCGATGGTGGGCTTGGAGTTGGAGCGAATGGTGCTTAGAGCACCTAGATTGAGTGGAAGCTTTGGATGTTTTGTTTTTGAGTGACAAGGGTTAGCTTAAGGGTTAGTGAAATTAGGCTCCTTTTGTCCCCTTTCTAGGCTTGACACATACACTTTTGGTTAAAATCATGTAAATATTTCTCTATGCATGCGTGGTACATGTAAGCTTCTCATGTTTATGTAAGTAAGAATGGGTGATAATCGCTTAGAGAAATGAAATGGTGCCACTCCATCTATAATGAACCATGTATGTTAGTAGATGAACTGTCGATAGAAATCGACGGGATGAGATGGTCGTGCCTTAGAAGATTCCAAGACCTAATCATTTAGGTTGGAATGCCTTAGCCTAATTACTGATTAAGATAGGTTATGTTAATACATTGATAATTAGTTTCCACTTATGTTTAGTATGTGATGCTAGTGGGACGTCACACATTTGTAAAGTACATTTTAGGCAAAAGATTTCTGGTAAATACTTTGTTCCCCCGATATGTGGAAACGCACTTGTGCGAATTCGTGAGTTTATGGCAATTTCGTCGGTCCCTCTACAAAAAGAAAAATAAATTGGTCACCTCTCGAACATTATAGAGCTATAATTATATAATGAAAATGCTTAAAAGTGAATATAAACTTAACTAACTCGTGGGTTTATTAAGCAAAAAGAAAAAAAAAAGGTTATTTTCGGATTTAAAGGCTTTAAATCTCTTTAATCAAGCTTATGATGAATCTTGATTTTGCAATTGACTGTATTTAAACGCATTGCTAGGTCGGCTAGTTTAGTGACTGACCAAGTCACTTAATTAGAGGCTAAATCAAGATGGTATGTCTTTTTATATCTTAGCTTTACTTATTTTTAGTAAAACTATGTAATTTTCATTATCATGTGAATCCAACATTTGTAGGTGAGATGATAATAACCCAACAACATTTCACAATAATTCTATGTCTGGAGAAAGAAAATCCATAATTGGTGAATGGAGTGCAAGATCAACGACCAGAGAAAATCAAAAGAAAAACTCAACTAAAAGAAAAACCATTTCTCTTCGTTATGCACTTGTACGTTAAAGTTTTAGATAATTTAGAGTATTGCTAAGCGATAAGCATTCCGTCGCAATGTACATAATTATACTAATTAAGCCTTTTATTTTCAACAGATTGAAAATTAATTAACGGGTAAGTTGGTTATCATTATCAAAATGCATGCCATTACACTAATTAGCCCAACCATCATTGAGTTGGTGGGCTTCATGTTCCTATCGTTAGATATCTCTAATACGTGGTGGGCCTAGAAAACCTAAGATCTCTCAAGGCACGGTGCGTTCTAAACAGGATCATACTTTCAATAAAAATTGATGCTTTAGGGTTCTTCTTTTCCTCTGTTCAGCTTTCTATGATTCCAAATGATTGTGAAAGAATCGATGCTGAAACGATGCATGATTCAGTAAGTTGATTTCGCAACTTGAAAGAATTATGGTCTCGAATTTTATTCTCTCCGAGAGACCGTAGCAACACATGAAGTAATTTCTTGCTAATCATCTAAACTAAACATGGATTAGCATAGGTTTGAGTGGATCGAAAATATGATATTAGCCATGTGCGTAAAAGGCAACTTGAGATGCCAATTGACCCCAAGACAAATGAAAGTAAGGGTAACACTAAATTAATGATTTGTCATGTTTTGGTGAAATTGCATGCAAATCCCCTTGTCTTGGAGAATTATCTTCACATTCCCTCATAAGTAGACCTATCAAATAGGTGGATTGAATTGAAAAATGGTGTGATGCAAATTGACCAATTTAACCTATTTTCACCCATTTTCTTGTAATACAAATCTAGCGACCCATATATATATCCGACCTAACCCATATTATTAGAACACTTTCATATTTAATCCAATCTACGAAGACTCGTAACCAAATTGAGATTAGAGCGCGGAATGATCAAGCATGGGATTGAGTGAAGGCGAAATAGAGTCATAGATGTGAGTTAGGTCTATATAAGTTGTAAACCCACCTAATACTTATATTATTTTTGGGTTTATAATTTTAAACCTAATTATGAATCATTTACTAAATAACTAACCCATATAACAACTTGGAAGAATTACCAAAAGTCATAAACCTGTTTTAATTATGCCAATTCAGTTCTAAACCTTTTTTTTTGCCAATTCAGTTCTAAACCTTTTACATTTGTGCCAATTCAATCTATTCAACCAAATTTGGCTAGTCGGCGCCAATGTGGATAATTTTTTAATAAAGTTTTATTTTTTTCTGAATTATTAATTTATTTTTTATTCTTTTTTCCCCTCCTTCCACCATCCTTTGGCTAGTGAGACTCGCCCTTCACCAAGCGATGATTAGGCCAGCCTCGCCCAGCCATGGCGAGGTTGCCCTCACCGATCACTGGCGAGGTCGAGCCTCGCCATGGCTGAGTAAGGCCGAGCCTCACTAGTGGTTAGTTAGGGTGGGCTTCACCATGGTTGGGTGAGGCTTGCCCTTGCTAGTGGCTGGTGGGAGTGAGCCTTGCCATTGGCCGATGAGGTCAATCTTGCTAACCCTCAACTTTGGTCGGTCCGACCAAAGGAAGGAAGAAGAAGGAGGGAAAAAAAGAGAAAAGAAAAAAAGTAAAAAAGAAAAGAAAAAAATGAATAAAATAAAATATCATTAAAAATTTGTCCATGCCAACTTCCCTTAGACGACTGGTGTCAATTTGCTTGAATAGATTGAATGGCATAAATACAAAAAGTTTATAATTGAATTGGCAAAAAAAAAAAAAAAAAAAAGTTTAGGAGTAAAATGTTTAGAATTTTTTTGGTAATTTTTTCTAACAACATGACCTATTAAATATGGGTTAACAAATGGGTTCGTGATCCATTTTGACAAGTGTATTAGAAGAATCTATTTGGTCCATTCTACGGAAGTATGAATAGGCATTCTTATTATGTGTTCTTTATAATAATTTTTTTACTAAGTTTTTAAATTAGGTTCGAGATGGATGTGGATGATTTTTAGGAGCAGAGTAGTTAAAAAGATTTACATAGTGTAGCACGTGGTATACGAAAGAGGTTGGAAGAATACAAAAAAGGGTTAATTCCCTAAAAAATCATAAACTGACATATATGTGACAAATTTACCAAAAACTAATTTTTTGACTACCAAAAACCTCAAACTGATACATCTTTGACAAATTTATCCCAAACTGGTATACTTGTGACAAATTTACCCTCTGTTAGTTTTCGTTAAATTTTACTATCAAATTACTAAGTTGAATGACATGTGACAGTTGACTGGTGTACCAATTTGGAATTTTATTCTTTGTTTGTTAGTATGGTATTAATCTAATTTAACAGAGGTTATATTTGTCACAAATGTATTGATTTGGGGTTTTTGGCGGTTGAATAAATTAATTTGGGGTAAATTTGTTACAAATATATCAGTTTAGGGGTTTTTATGATCAATCGAGGTAAATTTATCATGGGTGTACCGGTTTAGGATTTTTCAAGGTCAAAAAATTAGTTTTGGATAAATTTGTCATATGTGTATTAGTTTGTGATTTTTCAGGATATTAACCCCACAGAAAATTGCTTAAATTCAAAATCTACATAGAAAATACTTATTGGAAAATAGAAAATTATGGTATGACTTAAATTACTATTTCCCCATCATTCAGTGAAATCATTATTTATCTTTTAGCCAGCTAGGATAGAAATTTCTGATAATTGATAGATATATATATATATTAAATTTTTTTTTTTCACATGGCTGCTAATAGTAAAGTGATTGAGTAAGGAATAGCGATGTGGTGATGTGGCATGCTTGAGAGTTTGACTTGGTTGTCCCTTTCTTTTTTGCGGACTTGTTGGGTACTGAAATTTGGATTTCCACTTTCATATTAATTTAAAATTTTTACTCATTATTGAAAGATGAAAAAGTCAATACTCACTTTTTCAATTTTTTTTTTTTGCAAATTAACCCTGGAACTTCATTTTATTGGTAAAGAAAGCAATTTCACATCTATAATTCTAGCATTAAAAGCAATATTATAATTTCCAACGTCATATATAAGCATGTCTTGTATTAGTATACGAAACCCATTTGTTTAACCGATAAGACAATGCTGCAATTTCCTAATTTAATTTGCTATACTTTTAATGGTCGGTGGCTTTACATAATAAAAATAAAAGTTATTGTGACGATGAATCTCGCGATTTATATTATTCATCTAGTAATTGCTAGTAATTTTTGTGGAGATCAACATTGATGGAGCCTTTAAGATTGGCACTACCTCAGGCTCAACAACATATATATGTCGCAATCATACCGGTAGTTTGCGAGAAGGTTTTACCTGCGAAGCTGAAACATCCTCCGCCTTGCAGATCGAGATCCAAGCTTTGAATATAGCTCTGCCCCATCTCCTGCGGATCGGGAAGTTAGATGACCCCCTCATCATCGATACGGACTGCCTCTAGGTGGTTGAAGCGGTGGCTGACCCACAGAAGACGCCCTAGGAAGGACGATCGCTGCTTGCTGAAACGGCCGCCTTACTCCCCTGCTTCTCTCGTCTCCTCATTAGGTTTAGCCGACGTGAGGCAAATGAACCAACGGACTGGGCTGCCAAGGCCCATTCCCGCGGGTCACTACTTTCCCCTGTGGTTTTTTCCCTTCCTCCCATTTTGTTTAACTTACTACTTTCTGATGCTTTACGAGTGGGGTGTATTTCTACTGTTACTTGATTGAATTTTCTCGTTTTGATAAAAAAAAAAAATCCTTACCTAATTTTTTGCGTCAAATTATGTGAATTGGATATTATGTGTTAACCAACCATTGGATCTCAAACCTTTATTAATAAGGTTTTCATAATTAATTAGTAAAATACTCTAAAACTCTCACGAAACAAATACATCATGGGAGGTATTGAAATTGATCGTTTTCATTTTGTCATCATACCCCATGCATTGTAGAGGCTCTCGTTCTAGTTTTCCCATAAAAACAAGGGCTCCAATGGCAAACCACGGTTCAATACGGCCTAAAAATATAGTTCCGTAGGGGTTTGTCCTCTTCTTTTTGGATTGAGCGATCAGATAAGTCCCGGCTAATTTTCGCGCACCTCAACCTGTCCATCTCCCAGGAAGTTTTGAGTGCATTCCATTGTATTCGGAATTTCGCTCCTAAAATATTCCCGACAAGACTTAAACCCAAAATCATAACAAAAAATGAATTTTAGTAAGGCAATTAGAAAAGAACACAAGGATTACAAGGTTTAGCAATGTGCTTACGTCCTCGGACAAAACTCTCGACTTTCTTATTTTTGTCATAACATTCTTTTGTAATTTGTACACAAGGTTCAACGCAACAAAAAAGAGAAATTTCAAAAATAGGAAAACTATCAATATAGAGATTTGCCCACAATATGTCCTTTCCTTGAATAGGAAAGCAAATCTCACCAATATCGCCAATAAAAAAACATAAACTCTCGCACGATCTAAGCCGACGCTTTGTGGGTATGTAGTTATTTCAGTTGCCTAAGGTCATGGAATGTTATTTGATTATATATCTCTGGGTGAGTCAGTGTCGTGTCATCATCTAAATATTTTATTGTTTTGGTCAAGACATGGATGATTAATTAAAGTTAGCGGGCCAACCTCTATTGTGCCGTCGCCCACATGTTAATACTATAAAGTGCTTTGGCATGACATCCTCCTTTTCTTAATAAAATGAAAAAAGAAGAAAAAAGAAGATTGGTTTGGTCAAAAAGTTCGATAGCAAATACATGTTCTATCCAACTTCCTTGGTCGGCTAAAATTGAAATCAATTTGCAACTAAGAGCTCAAAATTAGGTCAGATTCGGCTAAATTGGATGTGACGAGATTGAATATTCAGCCCCGATTGAATATTCAGCCCCAATTTCTATTACCAGCACCTGAAGATTAAATTTCATCGACTTATGTCTCAGCAAATTAAATTGCCTTTGTACTCTCTATAGTTAAGTTATTCAGTAAAAGAAAGCATAAATAGACAAATTTATTAAAGTTTACCAAACGACCGGATCGCCGCTAAATTTGCCTGTTAAGGTGAGAAATAACGAGAAGGAGAAAATGAGGGCATTGGTTGCACAAAACTTGAATATGAGCGTCTTAAAGAGACTTTATCGATACAATGGACTTTAAATAAATTAGGTATAGTAATACTGTTAGTTCGTGATTAAGGGTGTGTTTGTTCGAGGAAAGTGTTTTTCAGCAATTGATTTTCTAGATTTTCACCTGTTTTATTTGCGGAACCTAACTTGTAAACCAAAAACACTTTCAGATCAATGAAAACATTCATGCATAAATTTAGGTAGTGAATTCATAAATTTAAAGAAGTGAAAACACTTTCTGAAATTGCTCATATTGAATATTTTAATATTGAATATTTTATTTAATTTTTAATTTTATAGTGGCACCATTGGTTCAAGATTAAGGATGCGTTTGTTTGGAAAAAGCGTATTTAGGGAATTAGTTTTCCATATTCACTCGTTTAGTTCATGGAGAATGACTGGTGAACCAAAAACACTTTTCATTCAATGAAAATATTCATGCATAAATTTAGGTAGTGAATTCTTAAATCTAAAAGAATTAAAAACACTTTTGAGCTTGCTCATTTAGAATATTTTAATATTTAATGTTTTTATTTAATTTTTAATTTTCATCTTCTCTTTCTTTTTCATTTTCCTTCTTCTTCTTCAGTGAGTTGCCAACCATGGTGAAGGCTAGCGACCAACCATAGGTGAACTCGAGTCTCACTTGAGGCTAGTGAGGCTTGAGCTCGTCAATCTAGCGAGACTCAAGATTGTCAACCTCGGGTGAGCTCGACCTTGCTGGCCTGCGCTTGAGGCCAATAGCCGGTCGTTGCCAAGGCCTAGCAATTGGTAGAGGGGAAGAAAAAAGAAAAAGAGAAGAAAAAAAAATTATTAAAATTTTTTTTTTTTGCCATGATATAAAGTTATGAGATTAAAAGCACATTCCGAATGAGAACCAAACATCATAAAACATTGTTCAACACATATCACAAAACAAAGGAAAACTATCCACTTTCTTGAAAAATGATTTCTTGGGAAGTATTTTCTTTTATCATGAAGTTTCCCTTTAAATAAACCCATCATTAGACTTCATTTGTTTTGTGGAAATTGAATAATTTGAATAATATTTTCTTATAAATGAGCACATGCATCACTTGAAATAATTAATCCAAGAAAAATATTTTCGTTATCAATAACAATTTATGTCTAGACATTGTCATGAATGTCGAATTTTTTTTTTCCGTCATGTGTGAATGTGAATACACCACACAACGATGATGAAATGGTGTAACCAAATCATTATTGTTATTAGCATATCCAGATTTTGTTAGGAGCGATCAGTTTTTGGTGGCTAGTTCCCACCTTAGAACCAAGAATCGGACCAGAAGTAATTCCTAGTTTGTGAAATCGGGAAGCGGCCCACCTAGTCCCCTAGCTAACCCTAGTACGCTAGTGGCGTCTTCTATATAGAATTCTTATAAGGTTAATCAAACTAAGGCTTCAATTATCATGTGGAATATGTGAAATTGTTGGAATTTGTTTCCAAAAAGTCATTTTCCAGGAAAATGACAACACTTTCCCGTGTTTGACTACAATTTGAAAATGAAATGAAAAATATTTTTTGTTGTTTGGTGTCAAAAGTTTGGTTTGATTTTTCTAAATAGACATATACTATTTGAACGCTAGTAACTTGCGCATGGGCAACTAAGAATTGCGTATAGGCACTAGAATCTCGGGTCTGGCCATAATAAAACCCAACCTAAGCACATGAGCATGGGCATTATGGACTTGGGCACAACCTTTGTGCAGCCTAGCATGGCCTCTGTGGACTTGGGCCTTGCTATTGGGGATCCGAGCTTGGGTATGGGGATAAGGTACCTTTGTGGACCCTGGCCCAAGTGCTATGGCTTTGGCCCACCTTGATGGACCTGAGTGTGGGCGTCGGAGAGCCGAGCCCTAGCATTAAGGTTCTGGGCTCTGCCTTGATGGACTTGAGTAAGGGTGTTGGGATCCAGGCATAGGTACTAGGGCATCAGGGTCACGAGCACTGAGGTTACAACATTGGCCTCGATGGATCTAGGCTCGAGTGCTAGAGACCTGGTCTTGGATGCTGGGGACCTAGGAATTAGTATTGGGGTTTTCTTGTGGAAGCGTAGTGTTTCAACCTTTTAGGCCCAGTGCTAATATTTAGTCGTATTTTGGAAAAGAATACTTTTGAAATTTAAAGAGAGAATTATTTTCCTGAATTTAAGCATAGACTTTTCGTAAATTAGGAACAAATTTTCTATTGGCTCATTTGCCTAAGTGAACCAAATGCCAAGAAATTTTTTTTCGGAAAATATCTTCCATGAAACAAATAGGGCCTAAAATGAAAATTCTGATGTTGCATGAGGTAAGGATTTAGGAGAATTCATGATCCCTAACTGGACATTACCTTTAAATCCATCATTTTTCCGACACTCGTTCGGTAAGGTTGCGATAGGTCTCGGACTGAGATTCAAATCACCTGGTTCCGTCCAATTCGTAGGTGGGTCTATAATCGCCTGTTCATGTTTTAGCCACATATTGGAGTACAAAGACTACCTTGCATAATTATCAGTTTCAACACTAATAGATATATCCAAATAAAATATTCATTATTGACTCTCCAAAGCAAGAAGCACAGTGGACCTTCTCACAGTGCAATTTCCCAGGTAGACTACTCGAAGCCGGAGAGCGATTGAGTACTTACGTGAGAGGGAGCGATGGATAAAGGGTAGCGTCTAGCCGTAAGCGAGGAAGGCGTCGTGCAAGAGAGGTAGAGGGTGGTGTCAACTGTCAAGTCATGAGCGAGAGGGACTAAGGACAGTGAGGAGGGAGGTGCGAGAGGCGTGACTCGTGAGAATAAGAATAAGCGTTGTCATTATGAGTAAGAGGCATGACTAAGAGAGAGCGTCATGAGTGAGGTTGGGACTACGTGACATGTGAGTGAGGCTGCAAGAGGCATTACCAAGCGGCGAGAGTTTGAGAGTGAGAGCATTGTGAGCGTGAAGGAGACGTAAGTAAAGAAAGGGACAACTAGGATTTTCACTATTCAATGTGATTGAGAGTAAACTACGACAAATGGATAATTATTAGGGATAAGTGTATTAGAAATCCTAAAATTTGTCACAAAAATGCAATTGAGTCTTAAAATTTTCAAAAAGTACAATTAAGTTCTACAACTTATCACGAATGTGCAATCGAGTCCTAAAATTTTCAAAGATTACAATCAAATCCTAAAACTTATCATAAAAATGCAATCAAGTCCTAAAATTTTCAAAAAATACTATTAAAGGAAAGACTTGATTTGATCAATTTGATAAATTTTAGGACTTAATTGCACTTTTTGAAAGTTTTAGGACTCGATTATACTTTCATTGCAAAATTTAAGACTTAATTATATTTTTTGAAAATTTTAAGATTAAATTGCACTTTGTTAAGGAGTTCTAAGATTTTTAATACACTTATTCCTAATTATTAATTAGGGTTTTTAGTTTGTAATAATAAGAGTTAAAAAAATATCAATTTGATCCAAATCGATGGATCTACACTTTTGAAATCGAGAATTTGATCAATATTCATCGATTTTAATTTTTAGGAATCGAGAATCGAGTCGAAAGCATCAATTTGAACCGGCCGATTCGATTGAGTTTCCATTTCCCGGCACCATTCAGTGTACATCACTCCTCATCAAGATCTCATCATGTATCACCATGTCCTTTTCATTTATGCCCTTATTTAGCACGACAAGGGAAATGACGCGGACGAGGACAATGATGTACCGCCTGGGGTTAAATACGTTTGGGGCCCCACGTGGGGCCCGCGGACGACAACAAATGATGCCGTACCCCATGTGCACTTGGAGAGTCTGTCCTTCCCCAGATCCTCACTCCACCGCATAACCGTTCCCCCTCCCGACTCCAAAATTTCCTTATTCAGCAATATCCCGAAAAACAAAGGAATAATCGTTTGATTTCCGATGATGTCGCTAACATCTACTGAAATATCTCTCCCCTCAACTCACCGATCTTCCCTATCTCCAAAAAAGTAAACTACCAAAAATCAAAGAAAGAAAATATATTAAAAAGTAGCTTAAAAGCCTCCTTACCCACCTTGATCGGACCACAGGATATAATCATAAAACATGACCCGTGTTTTTTTTATCCTCACTAATCAAAATGAATCTTGTAACGGATGCTCCATTCAATTATCGATTGCCTCGAATCATCTTACATATTCGGATAGGTAATTGTCGAATTGCCTTGAAGGGATCCCATAACGCAATTTCAAGTCACCAAAATAGTTATGGAAAGGGTTGATACGATGTGGTACTATGACGTTGCCTTGGCGTACGACACTAAATGCTTCCTAATTATATATTATCTTAATACCGTGGTTCAATAATGTTGGTTGGGTTACGAACTTACGACACATCTAATCTGACCGTGATATAGGACATGCTACCTCCCCGAGTTCAACTTCCAGCTCAAGCTCCAGCTCCAGTTCGAATTCTCAGTTTCTTTTTCTTTCCTGAGTGGCATGAGATTTCCCCAGATCCTCTGCTGTATCTATTATTGTAAATGATGCATGCGGAAACTCCATTGCAGCCTCTGCAGCATCTAACCAAGAAACCTTCTGATGCTGCAAGCGTGCGCAGAGCGGATGTCAGTCCACGCGACGAGGCCGTACTTCGTCTTCTTCTTCGGGCCGTGTGAGTAACTGAAGGCCGCAGCATTTGCTGGTTTCGGAAGACTTGGGGGGAGGAGGAGGAGGAGGACCGATTATTGCGGTTGCTTGTGTTGGCTGCAGCATATGAAGAAGCTCAAGAACATGGAGGGGGAAGAAGAAGAAGACGCCGCCGCCGCCGCCGCCGCCGCCGACCGACCCAACAACCCTTTCGATGGCCTCACCGAAGAGATCATCCACCTCATCCTCGACCGCCTCGGCGACGACGACCCTCTTGCCCACAAGTCCTTCTCCCTCGCCTGTAGGTCCTTCCTCTCCGCCGAGTCTCGCCACCGCAGGTCCCTCAGGCCCCGGTGCTCCGACCTCCTCCCTCTGATCCCTCGCCGCTACCCCTTCATCTCGCGGCTCGATCTCTCGCTCTGTCCCCGCGTCGACGACGAGGCGCTGGCCGCGCTCGCTCGCTCCTGGAGCTCCACCCTCAGATCCGTGGATCTGTCCCGGTCCAGGTTCTTCGGCCACGCGGGGCTGTCGAGCCTGGTCGCGAATTGCGCCGGCCTGGTCGAGGTCGACCTGTCGAACGCGACGGAGCTGACGGACGCGGCGGCCAAGGCGATCGCCGAGGCCAAGAACCTGGAGAGGCTGAGGATGGGGAGGTGCAAGCTGATCACGGACATGGGGGTCGGGTGCATCGCTGTCGGGTGCAGGAAGCTGACCTTGCTCTGCTTGAAGTGGTGTTTGCGGGTCAGCGATCTGGGAGTCGCGTTGATTGCGATGAAGTGCGCGGACATGCGGAGTTTGGATCTATCTTACGTGCCGGTAAATGCTTCTTCTCCGTTCTGTGATTACATTGGTGTCTTGTCCGACCACCGGCACATAGACTGGTAACTTCCAATTTCGGCGACTAATCATGTAGACATTTGTACGGAGATGGAGCCCGCTTGTGGAATGTTTCTCTTCTACCGTCTTGCAGTGTGTAGACATTCAATTTGAGCATCTGTAGCGCTGGCTTCTTCATTGGTCGATTGACTAGTTGGAAGAACTATTGCAGCTATTGCGGTCGAACCGGTTCCGAAATAGAAATTGGCAAACCTTAGCAAGAGCTTTCACGATGGACCTAGATTGACTGTGTTTGCAGGGTCATTTTGGTGTGTACCACGACTTTAATCCCCTTGCTTACAGCTGTTTCATCTTTGCCTTTTCAGTTTAGGAGTGAGTGTGTTAATGGTTAATCTAGAGGTGGTTGTTCTTTGTATTCAACTTTTACTGAAATGAATTTTGTTGGGTCTGCTAACCACAAATTTCTTTCTTGTTGGGGATATTAGATCACAGAGAAGTCTCTGCAGCTTGTCTTGAAACTACGAAATCTAGAAGAGTTGATTCTCGAAGGATGTCCTGGTATACATGATGATGGACTTGCTACCCTCAAAGAGAGTTGCCCATCATTGAAGGTATTCTCACGGTTTCTGAAGTCTGTACAAGCTGCTATGTTTCAAAACTTTTGTCTGAAGAATGCCATTTCTATCTAAGTTGATTCAAAGTTTTCTCTAACTACATTAGCGCAAAGAACTAGGTGAATAGTTGGGCAGCTGAAGTATAAAAAGATCTGGCTTTTCCATGTCCAACTAACTATTCTTGAAAATTGGCATTTGCACAGGTACTTAATCTGTCAAACTGCCAGAATGTGAGTTATGTAGGTTTGTCTTCCTTGACGAGTGAAGCTCAGTGTCTGCAGCAGCTTATCTTATCCTATGGTTCTCCTGTAAGTTCTGAGCACCTTATGCTATCGTGTTGTATTTGACATGCTTCCTTTGGTTCAAACTTCTTCTTTGTGCTGGTTCAGGTGACTGCTGACCTAGGAAAGAGTCTGCACAAGTTTTCGGGTCTGCAAGTGGTTCGACTGGATGGTTGTATGGTTACATGTTCTGGGATGAAAGCAATGGTGAACTGGAGTGCACGCCTGAAGGAGCTAAGCTTAAGCAAGTGCATGGGGGTAACAGATGATTGTCTCTCCTTACTTGTGCAAACCCAAAGAGAATTGAGGAAGCTAGACATCACATGCTGCCAGAAGATAACATATGCCTCGATAAATAGCATAACAAGTTCATGCTCCTTCCTCTGCTCTCTCAGGATGGAATTATGTACCCTGGTATCAACAGATGCATATCTCTTGATCGGTCAGCGTTGTCAAAATTTGGAGGAACTTGATCTTACAGATAATGACATCGATGATGAAGGTTTGTAATGGACTTGATCCTTCTGTGCAAATTTACTTCAGTCAGAGCAAAAGCCTGACATTTCCTGGTTATTGCAGTGCTAATGTCTATATCAAGATGCTCCAAACTTAGGATTTTAAAACTGGGCATTTGCTCGAAGGTCACTGATGATGGACTTAAACATATTGGAAGACACTGCTTGAGTCTTACAGAGCTTGATCTGTACAGGTTTGTACAGCATTCATTATGTAATGCTTTTACACTGTTTAGTTTAGACAGCAGAGGAGATGCAGGTGCTTTGTCATGTCGCTCGCATTGATTCATTGCTATTCACTTGCTTCAGTATGTCACCTTTACCATGAAATGAATAGGGAGAAAATAATAATGATGAAACGGAGGAACTGGAAAAATTGGATCTCAAAGAGAGAACGTAGTGAATATGTAGTCAAATTTTCTCCCTTTACTTTGTAAGTTGTAAATAATAAAATTCCATTATGCTCATGCTTCACCTGCCAACCTACGAGTAGGAAAGTACAAATATCATACACGTTCCTTCATAATGACTCTGTAACTTGGTTTGTTGTGTTAGGGAAAAATTATGAACTCGCGGTACTTATAATTTGAGCTTAACAGACACAAACTATAGTTTGAACTTAGCAAACAGAAATATGGCTGCTAGAATTTTTCTATCTAGGAGAGCTTTTCTTTATAATGCTATGTCATTTTCTCGATTTATTCTCATCGATTTTTCTTTGTTAGGTCTATGGGAATAACTGATGCTGGCATTGCCGAAATCGCTCTTGGTTGTCCAGCACTCGAAATGATTAACATGGCTTACAATGAAAATGTCACAGACACCGCACTGATATCATTGTCTAAATGTCCAAGGCTAAAATCTCTTGAAATTCGAGGATGTCCTTATGTATCATCAATTGGTCTGTCAGCTATTGCTAGAGGATGCAGGCGGCTTACCCTCCTCGACATAAAGAAGTGCTACAATATCAATGATAATGGAATGCTTTCACTGGCCCAATTTTCCCCAAATCTCAGACAGGTGCTCATCTTTTTTGTTTCTCTTATTTGAAAAGCAGCCAATGTTGATGCCTGTGGTGTACTGATAGGATTCATCGGTCTCATCATTTTGCAGATAAATTTGTCATACTGCTCGGTCACTGACGTAGGGCTCCTAGCACTGGCCAACATCAATTGCCTGCAGATCATGACTATCTTGCATGTAGCAGGATTGACGCAGAGTGGTCTCACAGCTGCTCTGCTGGCTGGTAGATGTTTAATGAAAGTTAAGCTTCACACGTCCTTTAAACCCTCATTTCCCGAGTCTCTTATCAATTACATCAAAGCCCGCGGGTGTGTCTTCCAGTGGAGAGACAAAGTGCGCCAGGTATCATTTCCCCCCTTTTATCATCGGTTGTCTCGTGGTTTATCGATTTCATGACTCAATTCTTTACATATGTCACACTTGCAAAGAGCAATGCCAGAGCCTCTCGCTTTCTTTCTTGTTCCTCTCTCTGAATGTGATAAGTTAGCCAGGAAGATGAAGCCAGTGATGGAATGAGGACAAGATTTATTTAGAGCCTCAACAATGTATTGCATGTACTGCTTGCGCATCGACTTGGGTGCGATATAAGTTACCTGCACTGATTACCCTTTTCTTTTCACTATGATCAGAGAATTGGTATACTGTGCTTTAAGCGAGAATAAAAAGCAGAGAGAAGCAAAATGTGTGAGAACATTTTTGACCGCTACATGAAGAAAACAATAACACGTTCTAACGGCTAAAAGGTATGCTGAAGCTGTTGATCTGCTTGGACAGGTGGAAATGGATCCGAAGGGGTGGCAGCTCCATATGTCGAAGAGTCCTTACGGCTCTTGAAAGACTTTAAGTTTGGCTTCTCCTTTTTGAAGTGTATGCCTTTGTCGTCTGAGGAAGGAACACGATGAAGTTCGTGCGTGGTGCGTGCACGCTATGAAAGTTTTATTTGCGGAGGAAACTCTTCATTCTTGATGCTTATGCTCCCAGATTTTTCACTTGACCATGATCCTTTGTCTGGTAGTTGTCTCTCCGATTGAGCTCCAAAAAGTTCGGGTATCGAACTTGCTTTTCCCTTTACAAGAAAAAAAAAAAAAAAAAAACTTCCTTTCACTCAAAGGATGTAGTTTCAAACCACCCAAAAATCAACTTCCAAAATTCTCTATTGAAAGCACTCTTTGTATTATCATCGCTAACTGAGGAATTGAAAAGAATAGAAAGGAGAGCAGTGAGCAACCACAATTATTTAGTGAGTTGTAAATCTCTTTTAAGTAAATCGAGTAGCTACTATGTACGTAAACAAAGCTGGGGATACCCTACAAAGCTGTTATATTGCAGTGGTTCATCCATGATGGGGTGCGTTTAAGAGGCATCGATTTGTCTTGATGAGATGTGATTGGGAAACATCTCTTTAAGAGGTGTGGAGAGTTATCTATCAAGGGGAAGTTAAATAACTTCCCAATGATAATTTCCCTATGACCAAAAAAATAACTTCCAAAAAAATAACTTCCCCGGAGACTATAGATAAGAGAAAAAAGAATGTTCAGAAAAGAGAATTCTTCCGGTGATTGTCCAGAGGGGAGGGCTGGTCACCGGACTGAGGCGGCCGGCTAGGCCCAACTGAGGCTAGCTCGCTCCGCCGTTGCCGGGCAAGGGCTGCCCAGTCACAGGTGAGGCAATTCCTTACCGGATCAAGCGAGGGTGAGCCCCCTCACCGGATCCACTGGCGAGGGATTGGCAAGCTCGCCCTCCTAGCAAACCGAATAGCCCCGAAGCTCCGACCTTGTAGCACCATAGAGCCACCAAGAGACCTCTGACAGTCGCCTTCACCGTCTTGTTGATCATTCTGCTGACCATGACCCTAGACCTCCTTGTCGGAGCCCTCATCCAGGAGTCGAACACCAAGGAATCGGAGTCGCGGTCGCTTAGATCCAGCTCGGCCCAGTCGATCTAGGCAATCTGCAGCGTGACCCAACATCAGGACTCATGCTTCGCGAGCATATCCTCCCTCAACAGCTCTGTCGAGCCCGAACCAGAAGCCATCGTCAAGCTCTCCTTGCGGGTGTGCGTCAACGAGGTGTCCAACGCTTCCGTGTTCGTGCGGGACCTGGTCAATAGCTCAATGACGCGCACTCCAAGGGTGCTCTTGAGACTGCACGGGGCAGCTGGAGAACGTAAAGAGCCAGCTCGCCGACTCGGTGGTGGCCATGGATGCAGGGCTGGGAGGGAAGGCCTTGACGGATACTCAAGATCAACGACTTCCATACGTAGGTGAGCGCGGCCATGACGGATCAAGAAATGTGCCTGGACGAGTTGCAGGCCAGGGCTCACCAGATACAGGCAAGGGCGAGCTCGACGATCCCTCTCTAGTGGATTTGATGAGGGCTTGCCTCGCCAGTGGCTAGGTGAGCTCGCCCCAATCGAGCTTGGCCAACCACCTCAGTCCGGCGAATAGCCCTCCCCTCTAGCTGGTCACGGAAAGAAGGAGGGAGGAGAGAAAAAACAGAAAGAGAGAAAAAAAAAAAGGGAAAAAAAAAGAGATAAAAGATTAAAAACTTAATGAAAAAAATTCGAAATAAAATAAAATAATATTAAAATATTTTTCGTCGGTGCCGGTTGGCGTCAATGTCACAGCCGACTGGTCACATTTGGCTGGAAGGATTAAATTAACATAATTGTAAAAGGTTTAGGATTGAATCGGCATAATTGTAATAAATTTAGAATTTTTTTGGTAATTTTCCCACTTCATGGAGGATTATGGGGAAGATGAAATGGCCGGTTAATTCAAGGATGACCCTGATTCTTTGGATTTTAAATTTGCAATGGTGTACATTAGGCCCGCATGATAAACTAGATTCAGCCTTCTTCCAGTGTCAAGAGAAGTGTTAGCCAAATTGTGCTACATAAGGCATATACTTGGATCCCTTGATGAGGATCGGTGACATTAGCAAAGCCAAGGAGATCTTTAGTGAAATACATATTCCATAGTAGGGGAGCAATTGGCATCCGTTGAGTAATTGCAACTCCATTTAAGTGGGGATTTGTCCGCTGCAGACTATGTGAAGGCAAATCATACCAACTCACATGTCAAAAAAATTTGAACCAGCCTTAATGGAAAATTTTGACCTGCTCCAGGTACTAAAAGTTGGGCTTCAGAAAACCAGCTTCCTTACAGCCAACGGTGCCTCCTGACAACGTTAGTGTCGATCAGGTCGTTTGCCAATATACCCACATGAATGACTGAAAGTGAGATCGATGGATCCAGTCACAAGCATTGATATTATAAGAAGAGAGGCGTATTTATCTGAAGAAGAGTTTCCGACAGATATTTGGAATCACAAAAAGAGCTTTTCTATCAACTTCCAAAGTGGAGATAAAATGAGCTAAAAATGTCTCTCCATCTATTTTAGACGGCAAACATTAGATGCACCCTTCGCAGGTCTTCCAATTGTTGCGAATACACCGGGGATATTTCCAATAGGAGTGACGGGACTGCTTACAGATTAAAGTATCAAATGGTTCAGTCACTCGAGTCTAGAATTAAGCTTGCAATCAATGCTTGTTTTCATTGTTTTCACAATACATGAGAAGTGAGAATTAGCAGCGTAAGGGCGGTAGCAGCCTCTTGAAAAACCTAAATGGAAGTGGGGTGTATCACTATGGATTTTATTGTTGGTTTATCAAGAGAGTCAATCGATGAGAATGCCACCTAGGAGCACGAGGAGGGGGCAAAGCACAGTAACCTCATTTGTCTGAAGATTGAATTAAGTTCAAATTTCGATAACTAAATTTTTGTAAGGAGGTAAGATTGTAATAAATGAGGTCAACAAGCCCAAGCCCGTGTTTCTCAAGTCCCGATCCATTTTAATTTTCATCAATAGATTGAGTGAGTGGTCTCCAGCGAACAAAACAAGGAAAATTAGACCGAGTATCACCCCGTGAAGAAGAAGCGGAAAAAGGAGAAAAGAGGAAAAGCTTTAATGGGTAGCCGATTCGGACTCCATGATTTGTTGAATCAACTACAAGTTGCAACGCCTGGTGAGTGTTCAAGCCAATCGTTTATCTAATTGGAGTAATTTTTCGATTTAGGGCATGGATTCAAACTTACGTGGATTCTGAACTGTGATGATCGATTGAGGAACTGTTAAGCTTTAGATTTATATGGAAATGATTGATATAGGCATTGTGGAGCTTTGGGGTTTGAAGAAATTTGACTCCAAAAGTATAATTTGATTGGAACGAAATTCTAAAGTTTGTGTGTGAGTTAGGTGGACAATATGTGTAAGGAAAATGATGAACATGTGCTTTGAACGAGGTTATTCGTAATGGCGTAGAAATCGTTTTATCGACAATTAAATGTAGTTTAGTCAAGTTGCTCATTAGAGTTGCACATTACTTGGTTTTTAATATTGTTTTTCGATTAATTGATAGGAACATGAGTGCGTTGGCTTGAGTAACCTCCGTAAGTTGGTTTTAAGCTTTTTCCAAATGAGTAATATTATTTCTTCTTTGTGTTTTAAACCCACATTTTGAAAAATGTTATGGATTAGATATGTTTTGAGTTAATAAATAGCATCTTTTGTTACATAAAACAAGATTGTACCTTTATTGCTATATTCTTTGTTTGAAATGGGAAGTCTTCTCTTGACTTCAACTTGAGTGATTGTCTATAAATGGTTTGTGAAACCTTTTATATAAGAAACAAGAAAAGTTGTGATGTGGTCATTAAACTTGAATGGTGAGATGGTTTCTAGTTTTAGTTGTGGATTCCTGGAGATTGAGTTTGATGGTTTATGCTCAATATCTTTATGACCCAATGAGGGGTGTGTGGGCAGGCGCATACAAGTTTAGAATATCTTTGTAGGTCGAGCTACCGGTTAATAATAGGTGGAGACCTAATCAAGGGGGAATCTTGGTTGCCTTGTCACGAGCGTTATGTGTGACCATGACTAGATACTTGAGTATGAGTTTAGTCGATAAAATGGACCATAGACGTGTGTTTTGATGAGATTTATCAATGAACTGGATCATTAATTATTTGATTTGATAGTATGATGAAAATGGTATTTTTGCGATTAGTATAGTCATGTAGAAGTAATATATAACTTATTTTGATCTTATAAGTTTGATATATTCTGGATTTGGTGTAAATGAGTTGTGATTTGATTTTGTAAATGTGTATAGTGATTTTCGATCCGCTTAGAAGAAATGTATTACTCACTAGGTCATGATAGGTCATTCCTTTCTTCATATCATGTTTTTAGGTGCCTTAGTTAGTGACCAATAGAGCGAGAGTATTATCATGGGAACTATTGAGAACTGGATATTTGGGGTATAGTTTGAGGCTGCATTCTTTGAAGAAAGGAAGACTGTATTACTCCCTTATCCATATAGTATTCGGGGTGTGATAGTGTATGCCTTTGTCATCTGTGGGAGAAAGATGATAAAGGTCGTATTTGATGCGTGCACACTACAAAGTTTTATTTGCCGAGGAAACTCTTCATTCTCGGTGCTTATACTCCCAGATTTCTCACTTGAATATGGTTGATCCTTTGTCTGGTAGTTGTCGCTCTGATTGAGCTTCAGAATTTCAGATGTCGACCTTGCTTTCTCGTCGTCATTTTTACTGCAGTGCTTTAATGTGGCAACGACAGATAAAACGCTATGACAGCTCTAGATGGTTTGCATTTTATACGGACAGAAAGATTACTCTCCTAGGCTCCCCGAGCGATGGTTTCCTCCACTGCTCTCGAGCAGTGGACAATGAACAACTTCTCACCAGTTGAATCTGCATTAGAGGATGGCATGGTTTTATATGATGGCTAGATGCTCCTATGATCTTTCTATTACACGATGGCACAGTAAGATGAGAACATGGTCTTCGAAACTGCCCTACACGATCTCTCCCAACGTATATCGCCAAGCAAAGGGAAAGGCATGCAAAGAATCGCTCGAACAAGTAGAACTTCATAAAAAGCACATCTAAACGACCACATCATGTTCAGAACTACTTTTAAAAGTATAGTAAGGGGTCCGTGGAAAATTAATGTCTGAGAAAATGGTATTTGCACCTCAACTTTAGCATCGTGGATACATTCTTGTTATTATTTGCACGCACATGAATATGTATGGGAGAAAAGGAAGTCTATGATCACAATCTTGATGTGCAAGGAAGCGTGCCTTCTGCTCTTGCTCACGCCTTAGAGAACTAATTTAAGTAAGACACTCCCTACCATGACGGAATTATTTATGCCCACTCGTTTTCAAGCTCTCTCTCTCTCTCTCTCTCTCTCTCTCTCTCTCTTCTCTCATGAAGTTTTTCATGGTCTGTTTGGTCGTCTTCTTCTCTTTCTCTTTTGTGACCAAATCCATCTTGTTCTGATCTCGCTTGAAAATGGCGGAAACCACCGAGCTTGAGGGGGCAGCGGCGATGGTAGGGACGGTGTCGGGCCCGTTCCAGCCCGAGTACCTGGTGTGTCAGAAGACGCCCTCCATGATTAGTTCACGGGGCTATTGGTCCTCTGACCCGTTTGGCGCCTCCTTGCCTCTCCTCATGTTCCAGATCATCTTGATCTTCTTCACCACCCGGCTCCTCCTTTTCTTCCTCAAACCTCTCCGCATGAACCTCTTAATGGGTCAAATTCTGGTAATCTCCCTCCCTGATATTCGGTGAATCTTAGGAACACAAAAAACCATTGCATATGCAACCAACGTAAGATATTGATGCAACATTTGTGGGTTTGCAGTTACGTCTTGTCATACATAATTTTTAGCAACATGTGTGGAACGTATCTTGACATTGTATGTGGAAGCTCCTGTTTCGTCGATGACGGATAGAATTAAAGATCTCCTTTTTCTCTAATAGTTCTCTTCGATGCAACCAGACAGGAATAATCATCGGTCCGGCCATTTTAGGTCGCAACAAGACATACTATAACAAAGTGTTCCCGCCAGGCGGCATAGTTACCCTGATGACATTAGCAGAAATAGGGTTCATGATCCACCTCTTCACCATCGGCGTACAAATCGATACCCGCGCGATGGCCAAGATTGGGAAGAGTGCTTCCTTCATCGGGTCCGTGTGCTTCCTCTTGCCTTATGCCTTAGGCTTCCTGACCTTCTCCATGGTCAAAAGCTTCGGCAAGTTGGATGCCCACTTCAAGCAGTCCATGCTTCTCATCATCCTCATCAACTCGATCTCCAGCTTCCCCGTCATCACGTCGCTTCTCGCCGACCTGAGGATCTTGAACTCGGAGGTCGGCCGGATGGCCACGCATGTGTCGCTGGTGTGCGACGTGTGGTCGTGGAGTGTGGTGCTGGCGGGCAATACCTTCAACTTGGCCTTGCAGAGCCCCAAGAGGAACTCCGTGTGGTCAGTGATCTCCACGATCGCGTTCGTTGCGGCCATTGCCTTCATCGTTCGCCCCCTTTTGAGGTGGTCAAACAAATGTGCAAAGGTAGGCCTGTCAATTTGTGGTCCCGTGTCTAATCACTGAGTATGAATTAGAACATTATAAGTTCTATTTAATGTGCCAGATTATTGATTAACCACGTCATTTTCGAAGAAATGGACTTCTGTTCTCATTAACGTGTCGATTCGCGTAAAAAACTTGACCACCTTACAAGCAGGAAGGGGAAGAGGAGGAGGTGCAATTCTCCCGGGTAATGGTTCTCCTGTTGTGTTGTGGGCTATTGTCGGAGATTCTCGGCCAACACGTAGGCTTCGGGCCCTTTTTGATGGGCATGGTATTGCCGGACAGGCCGCCCCTGGGGTCGACCTTAGTGCAGAAGCTGGAGACCATCTCCAGCACACTGCTGGTGCCGGCTTTCATGGGAATGAGTGGGCTCCGAGTCCAGCCAGCAGACGTGGCTGGAACATCATCGGTTTTCATGGAGCTTATCATAATAGTGGGTTACATCGCCAAGTTCTGCGGGACGCTCGGGTCTGCCATCTGCTGCGGCATGCCGTTCTGGGATGCCATCCCTCTGAGCCTCATCATGTGCTGCAAAGGCATCATTGATATCGCCATTCTGGTCCAGTTCTACGATAGGAAGGTACTCTTCAGTACTAACATGCAAGTTGATAAATGGATTTTATACGGATGCCTGGCTGCTGCAATCTTGTGGTTATACGAGCCATCTTTAGTACGGTTGATTTGGGTAGCCGGGTTAATTCTTATAACTATAGCAGTTTATCTCGATAAGTGATGCAGATAGACAGAAAATTTACACAGCTTTTGTAGCAAAATGAATACTTGAACCCTACATATGTCTGCTAATGTCATAGGACAACTGCTTATGTCATCGGGACATATTCATCTTCGGTATTCATCATGTTGAGGAATTGATCAATATGTTCAATGTCAATTTGTATGTCCCAGATCATGCCTGGTCAGGTTTACAGTCATCTACTCCTCACCATGCTTATTGTGACTACATTGGCAAGGCCCATCATCGCCTACCTGTATGATCCATCCAGGAGATATATGGTCGAAGGAAGAAAAACCCTGCAAGAATGGAAGGAAGGCGTTAAGATGCAATTCCTGGTGTGTCTCCACAATGAAGACCACGTCCCCACCATCATGAACCTCCTCGAAGCCTCCCACCCCACTCCCCGTAGCCCTATCACTGTCTTCGTCTTGCACTTGCGAGAGCTCAAGGGCCGCTCCACCTCAGTGCTCGTTCCCCATCAACAGCTCCACAAGGCTTCCTTCAAGGGGACCAGCTACAACCACGCTGTCAACGTGTTCCAGTACTACGAGGAGCACAACAGAGGGAGCGTCGTCGTGCAGCACTTCACGGCCATCTCACCCTACGCAAGCATCCACAACGATATCTGCACGCTCGCCTCGGACAAGAGGACCAACCTCGTCATAGTGCCCTTCCACAAGACTTGGGCCATAGACGGGTCCATGGAGTCAACCGAAAGCACAATCAGGAACGTGAACAAGAGCGTGATGAATAAGGCGCCCTGCTCTGTGGGAATCCTCATCGACCGGGGCCCCTTGGCAGAGCAACCAGCACATGCTGATGAGCAAGTCAGAGCCGTATCGGATAGCCATGCTCTTCTTGGGCGGTGCAGATGATCGTGAGGCGCTCGCTTATTGCATGCGCATGGTCGAGCATCCGAAGGTCGACCTAACAATAGCCCGGGTCAAGAACGATGACTACCTGAACGGAGAGGAAAGCCATCTCGATCAAGAACTGATAGATTATTTCCGGGCTACTGTAGGCAATAGAAAAGTCAGTACGTAGAGGAGACGGCAATGGATGGGGTGAGGACTACGCAGGTGATCTGCTCGTTCGAGGACGCGGCTGACCTGTTGATCGTAGGCAGACATCACGATCCCTTGTCTCCGCTTATCTCTGGTTTGACCGAGTGGAAAGAGTACCCGGAATTGGGGGTCATCGGCGACATGCTAGCGACTTCCGATTTCCAGTTCTCCGTCCTAGTAGTGCAGCAGGAGCCCGCGGCGCTCAACCTGTCTTCGGAGATGAGCGGATCTCGGAGGCACCGCGACTCCTTGCCGTAATCCACTACGGAGCAAGGAAATTGAACACAGAGATCACGCAGAAGTTACACGAGCATCCCGCCGGATGAACTGTACTGAACCATCTCGCGTGCAGTAGGATCGACGCAGAACAGCCGAGCAGCCTTGCGGTACATCTTTTCTTAATGAAGTTCTAGCTAAATGCCTTCGACAGTGCTGAATTCTCTAGCGTGTTGTTAAGATGTCAGAGACCTGTCTCCGAGACGGTGTAGTTGCAAGATTGTCTAACCATATATGTATTTTCCTTGCAATTTATCAATACATTCATATCATTGATAATATGAACTCATTTTGCTTCCTTTCTTGATTATCGAATCCTTATCATGACATATTCACTTACACTATATCTTTGGAGATGTTCGACTTTCGATGGTCTCGTCATATCTCGTGCATTGAACAGTTCCATCTTTCGACGGTCCGAATGCTGAAGCTCAATTACAATGAACCTTCACAAGGACGCAATTCTGCACGCCGCTAACGAAAGATCCATCTTTGTCGGCTGGGTCCGCCTCGTATGTGGGGGCCCAGCAATAAGTTAAATAAAACAAATGAAAAAAAAAAAAAAAAAAAAACAGTCAAAAAAGGCTTCGTGCGTGAGTGAAAAAGTGAGGAGAAGAGAGAGAAAAGTGAGAGCAGAAAAGAGAGTGAAAATTGACTCAAATTTGAGTGTTACGAGTTAATAATTTTCATTTGTCCAAATCACCTCCGAATTCTTCGATCGCAATTAGAATTTTTTTACTCTGAATTTAATAAGAAAATATTATCATAATGTTGATATTGAGCCTCTAATTACTAGAGAAAAATAATTTGTATCTTGCTATTCTTAATAATTAGTTGATGGTTTGAGTGGTCTGTAATTTTTCCCGCATTAGGTTTTTCACGTCAAATCATTGGTGTCATTATTTATTTTGTCTATTTATCATTTCAGCATTATACTTGTATATTGTGAGAATATTTGTTGTCGGTGTTAAGAAAATTTCGGTTAATTTAGGACGCGTTTGGTAACGATTCTGTTCCTAGGAACAAATTCTGATAAAAAATGATTATTTTTTATTCTATTCTCGGGAACTGATTCTGAGTAAAAGAATGCATTTGGTAACTATAGAAAATTTATGATTCTAGAATAGAATTGCGTTTGGTACCGTGTTCATTGATTCTATTCCAAATCAATTTATTTTAATTTTTAAATAATTATTATAATTTTTTCCTTTTTTTTTTTTTTTTTTTTTTTTTTTTTTTTCCTATTCTAATTCTTCTTCAGGTCGGTTGCCGGCCCTCGTTGAGGCCGGCCCTCATCGGCCCGGCCTCGCCGCCGCTAGGCGAGGCTCGCCTAGCCACCGGCGAGGTTGGGCGAGCCTCGCTGGTGGCTAGGCTTGCCTCCGGCGAGCTCGCCAAACCTCGCCCTAGCCTGGCGAGCTCGTCGGAGGCGACCGGCGGGCGGTGGTCGCGGGATGGCGGTCGATGAAGAAGAAGAAAAGAGAAGAAGAAAAGTTTTGATTCTTAATTTTGTTCCCGGAACAAGAATCAACTTTTTTTATTTATTTTTTATTCTCGTCCCAAATTGATTCTAGAAACAAATTTGTTCCTAGGAACAAAAATTTTACCAAACGCGATTCTCGTCCCAAACTGATTCTAGGAACAAAAAATTAGAATCTGGCACTGTTGGGATGGTTACCAAACAGGCCCTTCGTTTTAAGGGAGAAATTGATTATGGATTGGGTTCAATATGTGGTTGAATTGTTGGCCTGGGTGTTGGGAAAATATGACTTTGAATTGGGTAAAACAATGAAGTCGGATCTTTAGAGTATTTAAGTCGGACTTTGAGGCATGATATCACTTTCTTTAAAGATTTATTTGTCCCACAAAATTGCTAATGGTCACCGGCAAATTTCCTCCAGAATACAACAAAGTCTCAAAATGAGAATACTAGATAGCAATTCTAGTATTTCTCGAGGGTCTCTCTAGAAAACAATTAGAAACAATGGCCGTAGATTCTTTGGAAAGAAAAACGAAAAAATAGAAGAAGATGTGTGTTTGATCTCAAAACATATGTACTTATCTTTGTTTTTCGAATAGAGGCAACCCTTCAAAATGTTGCAAAAGAACAAAAGGCAACCTTTCGAAAATGTTACAAAATGAACAAGTACGTCTCAAAAGTTACGTTGAAAAGATATAAAAAAATTTGGAATTAAATAAATAAAAAATAAAAAATAACCGTAACTTTTCGTGAATAATCGCATTGTTTCAATCAAGACTTTATGGTTAATTTTATAGAAATAAATCCGAATTTTCAATAAATAAAAATAATGATCGTTGGTTAGTGTCAAATCTCGTCCACGTGCGCACTCACATCTTTTCAATGTGGGACAATGTATTTCTTCATTTGTTTTATAAACAAACTACCAACACTGGGTTCTTCCCAAATTATCTGATGACCCAAATGGTGCAGGCTCCTAGCCTCCAGCATCGCATACGTGCCCTTGCGCTCATGCACTAGCGAACCAGATTCAAAGAAGACGCTCCGACAATGACGGAAGGATTTACAGTCACCCATTCAACCACACTATTTTCGTCCTCCGAACACAACTACAAGCTCGTACAAGCTCCTCTCTCTCTCTCTCTCTCTCTCTCTCTCTCCCCCATCATCAACATACCTAGTCTTTCTGGTTTGCTTCTTCTTCTTCTTCTCGGACGCAAGCGAATTGAGCTCTTGTGATCCTGGATCTTGCCGGAAATGGAGGAAATGAGTCATTGGCAAAACACGGAGGCGACGATAGGGACGGTGACGGGTCCATTCCAGAGCGAGATGCTCGTCTGCCAACGGACGGAGCACATGATAAACTCGCTTGGGGTCTGGTACTCCAACCCGTTCGACTCCGCCATGCCCGTCTTCATGTTCCAGATCATCTTGGTCTTCTTTATCACCCGGATACTCTTCCTCCTCCTCAAGCCTATCCGTCCTAGTCTCACCATCACCTACATCCTGGTAATTCATTTACCACCTAATTTTTCCCTCGTTCTTTTCTTTCTATCCAACCATCTCAAATGATTTCGAGAAAATTGTACTCAGGCTAACAATCGCTAGCGCGTAAGTTGGTCCTAGCATGCATGCAGATGTAATCACATCAAACGGATTACAGGATTTAGGAAATCGACGGAATAATAAGAATATGAGGTACTTAGGTGGAAGGAACACGAGAGGGGTGCTAGGATGCGAACCATAATGTATGTTCTGCATTTATCCTAGAATCTTAAAAACGATGGGGAACGGACTAATGATGTATACATAGCCTGCTACTTCAAAATTTCTAATGCCAGTTACTAAACATGGCACCATCTGATGCGACCAGGCAGGTATAGTAATCGGTCCCTCCATCTTCGGACAAAACAAGAGATACCTAGAGGAGGTATTCCCACCGGGAGGCATAACCATTCTCATGACGTTTTCCCAACTAGGGTACCTGATCCACCTTTTCGCGATGGGCGTGCAAGTCGATATCGGCATTCTGTGGAGGGCCGATAGGAGCGAGCTCCTAATCGGGACCATGTGCTTCTTCTCGCCTTACGCAGTTGCCTACCTTTCCTACTACGCCCTCAAGGGCTTATTCAACTTGGATGACACGATGAGGTACTCCGTCCCCTACATCGCCATCGTCAACTCCCTCTCCTCCTTCCCTGTCATCACCTCGCTCCTCGCCGACCTTCGGATCCTGAACTCGGACCTCGGACGGTTCGCCTCCCATGTGTCGCTGGTGTGCGACGCATGGACGTGGAGCTTGTCCCTGCTAGCGAATGCTGCCAACTTGGCCCTCCGGCACTCCACGATGGACTCAATGTGGTCGATACTCTTCACACTTATGTTCATCTCGATCGTCATCTTCATCATTCGCCCCGTGACAATATGGTCATCCCGATTCCCACAGGTAAGGCATGTCGATACGCAGTCACTTGTTTCCAATTTATGTCAAGAAGTATCAGTTCTGAGGATAACAATATCTACACCGACGGACTTATTATGTCCGAAACCACCGCTGCGCACAGGATGGAGAAGAGGAGAGGGTCCATTTCTTTGAGATTATGGTGATCTTGTTGGGGTGCTCGCTGCTATCGGAGATCATGGGCCAGCACAGCAGCTTCGGAGCATACTTGATGGGTTGGGCTTTGCCGCACGGGCCGCCATTCGGGACGACCTTGGTCCAGAAAGTAGAGACGGTTTCGGACCGCCTGATGGTGCCAGCGTTCTTGGCGGTAAGCGGGGTGCGGACGCACCTTTCAAACCTGGTCGCGGCGTCGTCCGGGTACACGGAGGTGATAATAGTGATGGGTTACGTCGGGAAGTTCTCGGGGACGCTTGTGGCTGCCATCGTTTGCGGCAAGCCGTTCCGGGACGCCGTCCCTCTCAGCCTCATCATGTGCTACAAAGGCGTCATCGAGGTCGCTGTCTATTGCATGTGGTTTGACAGAAAGGTAATTTCTTCGAGTCGCCTTCTCTCTTTTCTTGTCTAGCGCTGCTCAAGAAGAAGATGCATGGAAAGAACAGCGCATTTCTCGAAATGGGCAAGCGTGGTTCGATGTGTTGCTCATGAAATCCATCTCAATTTGCGTGTCCAGACAATAGATCAGCAGGTCTTCTCTCAGCTAGTGGTCACCATGGTGATCGTGACCACGTTGGTGAGGCCCCTCGTCGCTTATCTATACGATCCATCCACCAGATACATGGTCCATGGACGAAGAGCCCTCCCGCAATCGAAGGAAGGCGTCAAGGTCCAGATCCTCGTTTGCCTCCACAGCGAAGACAACGTCCCCACCATCATGAACCTCCTCGAGGCCTCCAACCCCACCCCTCACAGCCCCATCTCCCTCTTCGTCCTCCACCTCGAGGAGCTCAAGGGCCGGTGCGCCGCCGTCCTCGTCCCCCACCACCACCTCGACAAGTCCTCCTCCCAGGTCGCCGGCTCTGACCACGTGGTCAACGCGTTCACCAACTACGAGCACCGCAGCTGCGGGAGCGCCGTGGTGCAGCACTTCACCGCCATCTCGCCCTTCGAGAGCATGCACGACGACGTGTGCGCCCTCGCGCTCGACAAGCGGACCCACCTCATCATCCTGCCCTTCCACAAGACGTGGGCCATCGACGGGACGGTGGGGTTCGTCAAGTACGCCTTCCGCAACGTGAACAAGAACGTGATGGGCAAGGCACCCTGCTCCGTCGGGGTCCTCATCGATCGGGGCTCGCTGGCGAGCACCCACCATATGGTGGCCGGCGAGGCCGCGCCGCACCGAGTTTTCGTGCTCTTCTTGGGGGGCGCAGACGACCGGGAGGCGCTCGCCTACAGCATGCGAATGGTCGACCACCCGTCGGTCAGCCTCACGATAATTTGGGTCAGGAGCAAAGAGGATGAGAACAAGGGCTGGAGCCAGCTTGACAAAGAAGCGATGGGCGACTTCAGGGCCAAGGTGGGCAACAACAGGAACGTGAAGTACGTCCGGGAGATGACGAAAGACGGGGTCGGCACCATACAGGTGATCCGCTCGGTCGAGACCGCGGTCGACCTGCTGATAGTGGGCAAGCACCACGACCCGTCGTCGCCGCTCATCCTGGGCTTGACGGATTGGAGCGAGAACCCCGAACTGGGGGTCATCGGCGACCTGCTCGCCACTTCCGATTTCCAGTTCTCGGTTTTGGTCGTGCAGCGAGAGCCCATGGCGGCGACATCCCTCCCCTTTATCGAGTTTGTAAACAAGTAGCTAGGCCATAGAGATCGTCAGTCGTGACACGGTTCGGCCCGGCGGGAAAATTGAACGGGTCGATCGCGAGCGCCCTGCGGCAAGAGGCGCTTTGTTTTTCTTTCGGTTGCGTAATGCGTAGCATGAGAAGATTCGTTAGATTTTGGACATAGAATGTTAGATCGAAGACTGTACGTACATATCATGGACAGTTGGACAAAATGCTAAAACCGATGTACATGCGTAGATCGTTCGGTTCGGCGCAAATATGGTACGCATTTTAATTCGATTATTTCGAGCAACCAGCATTGAGATGACAAAATTCCATTGCTTTGTGCAATGAAAATGCGGTTTTTATTTATTTATTTCCATGACGGTTAATTTTGTAAGTGTTGGTAGCTGCATGACCAGTAAACTTATTGGTAATTTACAAAGACTTTTGTGAAACTACCGACCTTTTTTAAAATTTTCAGATTACTCATTTTTGCACTAACTTACTTGCTTTTATTTGCGCACTTACTAATGCTTCAGATTTAACTGGCCGTTACTATTGTTTGCAGGGTCCGCCTCGTTTGTGGGGCCCAACTGAACAAAAGCTTATTGTGTGGTTGTTGTAGTTGCTGAATTGCTTGAAGTAGATTTGATTAATTTTATCTATTATGAATAAGAATGTTTGCTTACTAATAAAAGCGAGAAATTATATCTGAGAAAATTCATAATTCATAACTTTAATTTTTTGAACGAGGATGGGTTCAAATATATATGTTTACGGGCTCAGACTTGAGCTCTCTCTTGTTGATCTCCCATCGAAGGTGTCGGGCTTTTATTGCGTGCTCTCAATAAATGATATTAGAGCTAATGATTGATTGATGTCACTGCTAATGTGTATAGGAATTTGGTGACAAATCCGGTTTTCGTGTAGATGAGGGGAACAAACTTAATGCCGAGCTAACATGTGAATTGTGCTAGTAAAATTCCCATGTTGGAAAATTAGTGAATTAGTTTTGTTGAATAGGAGAATTTGTGAGTTAAGAAAAATCAGACTTATCATAATTTTTTACTAAAATTTTTGAGTAAAGATGAATTCAATTAAATATATTTGAGGAACTTAAATTTTGAGTTATGTGAAGGCATCAGGCTTTTAGTGCAAGATCCCTTTAGGAGATTTTGTGTCTCCAACGCAATATTTCTTAAAGGTATGATAAAAATGATTTTTTCTCAATCCCGCCGCAAGATTAACCGAGCCAAAGAAAAGAGAAAATTCCTGTTCAAAAAAAAAAAAAAAAAAAGAGAAAATTCGCATTCGCATTTGTTTCCTCCTACCTTTGACTTCTTCTTCAACCTCTCGCCTGAATCGCGATCCTCGGCTGTCCTAACTTCTCGATGTCGATGTCGTCGTCTTCCTCCTCCACGATCCCGACCTCCTCCAACCCCCACTCCCAATCCCCCTCCGCCGCCTCCCCCGTCGCGTCCCTCCGCGCCTTCCTCTCCCGCCTCTCCTCTTCCGCCCGCCGCGCCCTCTCCGGCCGCCGCCCCTGGGCCGAGCTCCTCGACCGCTCCGCCTTCTCCCGCCCGCAGTCCCTCTCCGACGCCGCCTCCCGCGTCCGCCGCAACGCCTCCTACTTCCGCGTCAACTACCTCGCCCTCCTCGCCCTCGTCCTCGCCCTCTCCCTCCTCTCCCACCCCTTCTCCCTCCTCACCCTCCTCTCCCTCCTCGCCGCCTGGCTCTTCCTCTACGCCTTCCGCCCCGCCGACCAGCCCCTCGTCCTCCTCGGCCGCGCCTTCTCCGACCGCGAGACCCTCGCCGCCCTCTCCCTCCTCACCGTCGTCGTCGTCTTCCTCACCAGCGTCGGCTCCCTCCTCGTCTCGGCCTCCATGGTGGGCCTGGCCATCGTGGCGGCGCACGGCGCGTTCCGGGATCCCGAGGATCTGTTCATGGACGAGCAGGACCCCGCCGGCTCCGGCCTCTTCTCCTACATCGGCGGCGCCGCCTCCGCCGCTGCGGCGGCTCCTTCCTTGGCCTCGCGTGTCTGAGTATGTGTGCGCCTCTCTGTGTCTGATCTCTTGGCAGATGATGATTTGAAGATGCTTTGCTTGCTCTGATCTTTCTAGGATTAGATTCGTGGCTTCTTTTTGCATTCGCCATCTCACTCCATTACTTGATCTCTAATTGGATCTCGTGTTTTCCATGTTTCATGTTATGCTTTGGCTTGCTTTTTTCGTTCAAAAATCAATATGATGAGAATTCTATGCAAAAGGCTTGGAACAATTCTCATGTTGGAATGCCGCCATTGCATTTAAGCTCCGTTTTGTGTTCAACTACATGTGAAGGGGGTAGGAGAAGAAACTGTTTAAAGCGTTAAAAGTAGCTGTGAGATAACAGAGTGCACTCTTCCTGTGGTAATCTATATGGGAAGTCAAGGTTCCTGTATAGGTTTCTTTTTTTAGCTTGGGAAGCTGCTTTGGGATGTATTCTTACTTTGGTCGATCTTCAAAAGAGAGGAAAAATACTGGCTAATAAGATGTTTTTTTTTGTGCAAAATTGAAGAAGAGAGTGTGAGTAACTTACTTTTACACTGTGGCTGGACTAGAAAGACTTGGACTATAGTTTCTGCAATTTCAGGAGTACATCAGCCATGAACATTGGGCTTGGAGAGAAAGAATTAATTTGGGTGTTGGAAAGAAATGGATAAGTAAGATGATTGTTCTCCTCTTTTTCTTTTGTTTTTTTTGGCTTATTCGGAGAGGGAGGAACAAGAGAGTATTTCAAGAAGTTGAAAGCTCTTGGGATTCTTTTAGGGAAAATTGGTTGTACATTCTTCACTTTTATTATAGCAGGGAAATTTGATTTCACATATCTAGTTTGTTGGAAATGTTAGAAACAGTCTTTTGTGCATAATTTTTTATATATATGGTTTTAGCTGAAGCTGTTTTGTCCAGGGCAGGTACCCCCTTTTGGTACCTTTCATTATGAGATTTTGTTCTATTCTTATTGAAAAACAAAAGTTAGCAAGTGAGATAAACATGCCAGCCAAGGGTTGATAGTGAGAAAGTGAGATAAAAATTGTCCTCATGACTTTTTGATGTAATGATTACTGATAGCTACGAAATTTTTGACTCCCTTTAATTCTAGTAACAATTCATATCCATTCTTGATTTGCCATGAGTCTGTAAACCTGGGGTATGACTGAATGGGGTCATGAATCAGAAGTTACCTCTCATTTAGCCACTACTGGTAGGGAATGCACGGTTGATCTGAATATCCTCAAAGAATTAGTTGTGAGATGGAAGTATAGCATTAGGAAAATCCAAGTGATATTTTGACACTGAAGTCTGAGATGTTGCCGTTTTAGCTTGAATTGGCAGAACAATTACCTCATGAGTGTAATTCATTTGCAATCTCTGAATGCTCTCGTTCGTCTCAAAATTTAATTATCTTTTCAAGGTAAGGTTAAATAATTTTGAACAGCCAAGTCAACAAGTTCCATTAAAACTAAGATGAACTACTTAGTGAGGGAAATCCTGCCATTTTTTTATCAATGTATCTTGTCTTGTTAAATGTTAGATAAAACATACTATTTCATGAGAAAAAAGCACTTGCCCTGGAGCAGCCTTTCATTCAGACATGACCTCAGTGTTTTTCTATGGTGTTGAGCTGAAATACATTCATGAGAACTTACATAACACATGATCGAGGAGAAATAGTTAAGTTCCCTTCGGTTTATTTAGGGTGGAGACTTGTATAAAAGTGTTCCTTGTGTCTTCACATGGATGGTTGAAGAACTGTTGACTTGTTAAGAGTCTAATAACCCAGATTTTCACACATATTTCTCATTGCCTCTTTCAAGTGTTGCTGCATTATGCTGAACAGCTTGAGGAATAGTCAGAAGATCTTGTTGCTATTTTTCGGAGAATGAGGGTTTGCAATTTCTAGTTATACTGTCTTCACTATGAATAAAGGGTGGCAAACCTTTGCCTTGTACCTTTTGAGATATAGACAAGAGAATTATGAGGAGGTGATTGAAGGGATTGAAAGAGCAATTAGATCCAAATGTGAGAATGTTACTGGTGGTGAGGATTTTTTTTTTTCCCTTCAGAACGATGTAGCCAAAATTAGCTTTATCAAAACTGATTCATGGGGGAGTATAGTGAAATTTGAATGGCAGTTTACATAGGTCCTCTGATCCAGTGACTCTTGTTGCCAATTGCTTCCTGCATTTTCCTTTTTTCGGGTCCTTGGCTTTCTCTAATTGTGTTTACCACTTGATATTAGACAAGCCTGGCGAACTGTATATGATTCATCTTGACAGGAGAAATGGCTCTCTCTATGGTAGATATTGGCAGTTCGCTGTAGGTAGGAGGTTTGGTGATTCTGGTTAGAACAATGGCAGGATTACTAAGACTAGTTCATACAATTACACTAAATAGTTTTGGCAGGTTGTTGATAAGTGTCTATTGTTGGATATGTCCGTGCTTGTTGAAATGTCCACTTGCGTCACTCAGTTCACTTAATATTATTTTTATAAACTGGTGTAACTACACCCAGCATCACCCTTCTCGTTATTAGTTTGAGCTTCCAGGCTTCATAACCTGATCTTAGATGAATGTTATTCTTCTTGTTTTCCTGAACGTGAAGTTGTGCAAAATCTGCAGATACTTCTCCTGACTAGATTTACGGCAACTGATACAATGAGAAGCTGACCAATGCAGTCAACACGGCATTCAATGTGCATCAAGGAAATAAAACTGACCAGTGGTCAGAACCATTCACTTGTGGGAGCTTTCCGGTGCACATTTCTGAAGTCTACAAGCATTGCGACAGTCTACTGTAAAACCATCTTATTCCTATTTTTTAACCCACCTCCATGAGGAGTCAACTTCGTTTTACCATCCTTGGAGACTACAGAGAGTATGCAAAGGCAATTGATATCGCAAGGCGACCTAATTCACCAAGGTCACCACTTAGAAATGGGGTCGAAATGGTGTCCATAACTTGGAGGCACGCACTTATTTAATTTCTAGTTGAAGGCCTTATAAAGTGGTGGACATGGCAAACTTGCTAATTAGTGATCGATGTATGGAAAATTTTTAAGAATATCATCAGAAATAAAGTAGTGTTCTTGCAAAGCTAAGTGATCTTTGACAGTGATAACTTTATTTTTCTTTTGGATTGTTTAAGATTAAAGTTGTCCAATGAAGCTTATGCAATGGAAACTCATGATGGCCAACACCAAGTTGGTTTTGAAAGAGACTATTTTATCTTTCAAAAAGCTTCAGTATCGTGCCGAAAGCTTATGCTGTGATTTTTTGGATCTCACCTATGATTTCTTGAAGTTGGACAATTGGGATTCAGAAGAGTGAAGAAATTGTAGTGGGAAAATTAGAGGAGGTAAAAACAAGGTCATGGTTCGATTTATTTTGGCTGAGAAAAGAACGTGGATATCATTTGATTGAAAAGCAAAATCTTCAGACTTTCGCCTCGTCACTCCGAAAAATTGTAGGTGGAGCCATAAAAAATGAACCGAGCTTAGGGAAGAATGGTTTAGCCATGAACGATTAACGATGATGAGAATTAATTAATTCAAAAAGTTGCACAGCTACCCTGACCAAAAATTCCAACCTGCCTGTAAAATGGCATCTAACTTTACTGATTGCATTCTCGGTCTTGAGCATTACTCTTCGACGTAGAGGGAGCTCTGAAGTGAGGCAAAGCTCATCTGTTGCGTACTGAGCTATCTAACAAGAAACGAACAAAGACGTTCACACAAATCTTAGCAAAAGTAGCAACAAGAAGATACGAAAATTGTCCTAAACCCTCTCGAATCCTTTTCGTTTTGCTTTTCCTGGAATCCTGTGATTCAACAAACATGGGACAGAAACATAAGCCGTGATGTGGCAGAGGCACCACCTATCCGTGCCTTCGGCATTCTTTCTCATGAGTAGTTTCTTTGCGGTTTTGACTTTAACTTTGCAGATTAATTGTAGTTCTTAAAATGATTGACGAGGTTGGTGGGTGCAACAAATCTCCTTTGCAGTTGGACCGGGTGTTTGAAATTCTAAACATCTTCACTGACTCAAAACTTTGTCTATAATAGAAAGTGACAGTACTTTCCTCTGTAGCAAGCTCAAAAGATTTTCCCCGCGGAATTTCCTTGCCCTGTTCAACTCCCGCTTTGTCTGCATACCATGTGCCAGCAACCTCGATCGAGTCACCCGTATTGAATGCGCCTGGATTCATTTACGCAGAACTGAATGAAGCGATGCAGATTCGTAAGCTCATCGACAAGCCTGACCAGTCTTGCCTACTGATTGCGTTGTCTGTTCTGCTTGCGTCTTTGGTTTCTTTCTCAGATGCTGAATCGCATTACCATGAATTTGTTGTAGGTCCTCCTCTTACTTCTTATTTTCCTTTACTCTGTGTCTCTGCAAAAGGACGAAACTTACGAAATTCTAAATATGTCCATTTTCCTTGATCCGACTAGATCCAAGAGCAACCAGTGAAAAGGTTATGCAGAACCCACAAGATTATCACTGTCAACGGGCTGTTCCCAGGGCCGGTATTAGAAGTGAGAGATGGAGATTCTCTTATCATCAAAACCACGAATATTGCTCAATACAACGTCACCCTTCACTGGTAAGTTTGCAAATCACATACTCTAGCAATGAATGCATGAGTAAGAGCAGCCACAGCACGTGTGGCGATATGCATGCAACGTAAACCAGATTCCAGCCATAATAGTTACTGAGCTCTGCACTCTTGAATCTCGGGCTAACTGCTTGTGTTTATCAGGCATGGAGTGCGACAAATAGCCAATCCATGGGCGGATGGACCTGAATATATTACCCAGTGTCCAATACAACCGGGAGGGACCTACACGTACCGCTTCACCATCCAAAACCAAGTGGGGACATTGTGGTGGCATGCGCATAGCCAATGGCTTCGGGCTACCGTTTATGGAGCGCTTATCATTTATCCTAAATTCGGGTTGCCCTACCCTTTCCCAACACCAAATCAAGAAATTCCTGTTCTTCTTGGTAAGGTTGAACATATAAGCAACGTGGCCAGTCCTTAGTGTTGATAACTAGTCATGTGACATAACGATGCTCGTGCATAGGGGAATGGTGGGATAGAGACCCTATGGCTGTCCTTCGGCAGTCCCAGTTCACAGGAGCTGCTCCGAATGTGTCCGATGCATACACTATCAATGGCCAACCAGGAGATTTCTACAGATGTTCTAGCCAAGGTTTCCAACTCCTTTTCCAATTGAAATTTTATGTCGATACTATCATAACTGTAATTTACTGAGAACTTTGTGTCCAAGTAGTAACATGACGACGACAAATGCAAATGCAGAAACCGCGGTGTTTTCAGTGGAATCGGGCGAGACGGTCTTATTAAGAATCATTAATGCTGCACTCAATCAAGAGCTCTTCTTTGCAGTGGCCAACCATAAGCTAACCGTCGTAGGGGTCGATGCTGCCTACACCAAGCCCTTTCCAACGAGTGTTATCATGATCGGACCTGGTCAGACCACTGATGTTCTCCTCACTGCCGATCAGTCTCCATCTCGTTACTACATGGCGGCAAGTGCATATAACACTGCCCAAAATGCAGCTTTCGACAATACCACCACCACCGCCGTACTTGAATACGGTTCCGAGACTTGTAGTGCAAGAAGGCAGTCCTCTCAGGTGCTCCTCCCGCAGCTTCCAGCCTTCAATGACACAGCCACGGCCACCGCATTCACGGCTGGATTAAGGAGTCCTTCCAAAGTCAGTGTCCCTAATACCATAGACGAGAACTTATTCTTCGCGGTGGGTCTCGGACTCATTAATTGCTTGCTCCCGAGCCCGACTTGTCAAGGCCCGAACAACACACGCTTTGCTGCCAGCATGAACAACGTCTCCTTTGTCTTCCCAACCACCCTCTCCGTGATGCAAGCCTATTATCAAGGTGTTCAAGGCATCTTCACTGCAGATTTCCCACCTGTTCCCCCAGTTCGATTCGACTACACTGGCAATGTGAACAGAGCATTGTGGCAACCCACAAACGGGACGAAAGTGTATAAGCTAAAATACGGTTCCACGGTACAGATTGTTCTGCAGGACACGAGCATTGTGACCACGGAGGAACACCCCATGCACCTCCATGGATACCAATTTTCTGTGGTCGGGATGGGCTTTGGCAACTTCAATGCGGCAAGGGACACGCCGAAATTTAACCTCGTCGATCCCCCTGTGAGGAATACCATTGGGACTCCCCCAGGGGGGTGGGTAGCAATCAGATTCGTGGCCGACAATCCAGGTAAACGATGCGATCGCTCGGTTTTCTTCTAGTCCATGGCTACGATGGAGAATTCACTAACTTCGTTTTCCTTTCTGTACATATGTATGGCTGTTGTAGGAGTGTGGTTGATGCACTGTCACATCGATGCCCACCTTGTATTGGGTTTTGCTATGTGTTTCCTGGTCGAGAACGGACAAGGCGCTCAGCAGACGGTGATACCTCCGCCGTCGGATCTACCTCAATGTTGAGCACCAATCGTCGAATTTGATATCGAAGTCGCCATTCTTCTGATGTCTAGAAATGTAGCACATTTTTTCCCGAATAGAAACTCTTGCTAAGATCTCAAGCAGATGCTTTACTTGCTTGTTTCCTATTCAATTCCATTATGTGAAATGTGTAGAAGCTATAACTCACCCAAAAATAGTAAGCATCTTGCTATTATTTCAACTATTCTTTTTGGGGCTTGAACAATGCCAAGATAGTTAGAAATGGTATCAAGGCATGTCCCTTCGAATAGATGTATGGTTCAAGGAGACTAGGCCTATCTAACGAGGGCAAAGAGTAATCGTTGCAATGAGAGGGTTCGAACAAGATGCAACTCTATACTAACATCCATCCTAAATTTGGTCAGCCTTTTGCGTATTGCTTTGAATACTCCTTTTGAGCCTCAGCCCCAGTGAGCTGGATCAAGTCATTGCAGATTATATGCTGCAAATTATCCACCTTCACTTGAAAAACCTTAAACCTTTCTTAGATCATTGAAAACTGAAAATTTTGAATTCCCACGTCGTGAACAAAAACAGTGAAGATTGATTCTTTGATGAAATCCTTACAAATCACCATATTTTGTACTCCTAAGTCCTTGATGCATGCTGATTAGATTGTTGACGGTCGAATTACCCGGTGCAAGGATTGTCCTGATCTAAAGACAAAACAAAAAAAATTACTCTAGATAGGGAAACTGTTCAAGCCAATATCATCAATTTCCATCAAGTAGGATTTCAATATTCAAGTTTCACTTCTTTGCGCGAGTTAATAGGTCGAGGGTGACGAGTATTTTGTAGTGAATTTCCGCCATGCATGACGAAATCAGACAATTACAAAACAAAAAACTTGGAGAGGTTAGAATTGCATTTTTAAATGCTAAGAAAAATTATTAGGCCAGACAATTATTTGATTATTATTAGGGATAATACTACAGACAGTTATTAGATTTTGGTCTAATGTGAAATGTGATTAACAAACTTTTAATTTATTCAATATAATCCATTAACATTTGATATATATTCAATATAGTTCCTGAATTATATGAAATTTTTTAATATAATCCTTATATTAATTCAAGGTCATGGACAACATTAAATTCAAGAACTACATTAAGCAAATCAAAAGTTTAAGAATCATGAAGTTTATGGATCACGTTATAATTTCCAACTATTGTTTGTGTCGTTTTCCCTCATAATTATTTTGGCAGTCCAAGTTGTTGAGCCGCTTCCGGTTCCTTGAGCAAGCAAGGTCGAAAAGCGCAAACTCAAGCTCGGCTCCAACGTCCATCTTCCTCGGAAACTCCGAAAGAAACCCGAAACCAAAGCTCCCGACTTTGGAGAAATCGTCACATGCGCGCCCTCCTCCATTGCCACCACCGTCATCTCCTCGCCAAATCCTGCAAAACCCACTTCGGCCGCGCGTCCCTCTCGCCGAGATGAGCAGCTCCTCCCTCGCCCTCTCCCTCTCCCTACCCTCCGCTTCTCCCAAACCCCTCCGCTTCGCCGCCGCCTCCTTCGAGCCTCCCCTGTTCCTGCGCCTCCCCGGCGCGCCCCGTAATGGGTTCCCCAGCCTCGGCCTCGGGCAGGTGGGTCGCCGATCCAGGGCCTTCATGGCCGTCTCCGTTGGATCCCAGACGGCCGTCGATGACGGGCTGTTTCTTGAGTACAAGCCCTCCACCGCTTTCTTGTTCCCCGGTCAGGTGCGTTTCTCGATTCTCTCTCTTGTGCAGTTTCGTTTGGCTCGCGTGTTGGGTGGTTCTTGTCTGATCTCGTTATAAAAGAGATGATTTTGCTAGTTGGGATTAGTTTAGTTGCTTGTGCAGTGATGGGTCCTGGTTTTGTTGGAGTGGTGAGGAACCAGTTGTGTGAAATCATCCTTGGAGTAGCCTGGGTTGTAAACTACGCGCGTGTATGCCAGAGAATTGTCGTGCATCGAGCCGTGATATTGCATTTTGCCTTATGCTTGGTGAATATGGCTCCTCGGGTGGAATGTACTTTGTCTGAAGTTTCTCTGCCAAGGTTGGCTCAATGCATATAATTGAGCTGTTTATAGAAATGCAGTGGGCATTTACTCTTATAAGGACGTAGCTTTAATGAATCTTGCTGTGCTGGTGTTTTGCTATTTGTATAATGTTAGTGCCGTGGCTTGTAATTTTGCATCCCTTGCTCAATGTGGTTTTCTAAATTATAATCTAAACTTGCAGGGTGCACAAGCAGTTGGAATGGGAAAAGATGCCCAGAGTGTGCCCACCGCTGCAGAATTATACAAGAAGGCAAATGACATTTTAGGGTATAGTCCTATCTCTTCTAACCTTTGAGTGATCAATGCATCTTGTTAGAAAAAGTCTCGGATGAACTTGAATTGATAATGCTTTACTGGGACTATTTCCTGGAGAATGCCAGGGTGCATGAGCTGATTCATTTCAGATTCGATTTGTTGTGGCATGTTTGAAGAGTCTAATTTTTGCTCTTGCATTTTATGAAGGTATGATCTTCTAGATGTTTGTAGCAATGGTCCGAAAGAAAAACTTGATTCAACTGTTATAAGTCAGGTACACACTGCAATCACTGCTCAGTAGTACTTTTCCAAATCATTGCAAATCATTGCAAATCATCCTTCGCTTACACTCTTTTAGGGAGCGGAAGACATTAGGTATTTGGTTGTATCAGTGGGATAAATTTTGGAGGTTATGATTGATAATTACAATCTCATCTCTTAGAACAACGATTGTGAAAATGTTGTTTGCATCTTGCAGCCAGCCATCTATGTCACAAGTCTGGCTGCAGTTGAAATACTACGTGCTCGGGAAGGAGGTCAACAGATAATTGAATCTGTCGATGTTACCTGTGGGTTAAGCTTGGGAGAATACACTGCCCTAGCATTTGCTGGAGCTTTCAGGTCAATGTTACTTATATTGCATCTTCTTTCTTGTAATTGTACGAGTGCACAATCTAAATTCCCTAAAGTTGGTGGCACACCAACCACTTAGGATCAGCACAGTTGGGGCATTAGAGGATTTTGAGCTCGGAAACTAGAGATCACTCGATGAATCTCTCCAAATGCATGCAAACTGCTCTTGGGCAGGGCGACTTTCTCATGCTTAAGACTTGGATCTAACCAGTTCATGGTGTTCTGTGGGCCTTCAGATAGCTGGTTCTCCATGCCAATGCCCTTGGATTATGAAAAGAGTCGATGGCAGTATTGGGCAATATTGAAATTAATAATTATGCATTCTTCTAAGCTCTACTTTGATTACCGTGTGCTAATTACCCATGTTCTTTTTGCTTTGTGTGGTTTTCCTCTCCTTTTCTTCACTTCTCTCTGTCCATCTTATCACTTTTGGTTTTTCCCATGAGCTTTTGTATCAACTTTGAGGAGATGTACTGCTCTTTCAGTTTCTGATTTGGTTCCATATTTTTATCAGCTTTGAGGATGGGCTTAAATTGGTCAAACTACGAGGAGAAGCAATGCAGGTAGTTATCTTTTATACATAATGATTGGAGTTGTACTTAGATTTACGACTTACGTGTTCCGACATAGAACTTTGCTCTAGCATTGGCTATCATGTTACTGCATATTTCCTCAGTAATAATGTCTAATTGCTATGGCAACCAGGGAGCTGCTGATGCAGCGAGGAGTGGTATGGTCAGTATCATAGGTTTGGATTCAGAGAAGGTCCAACTGTTGTGTGATGCAGCTAATGAAGAAGTTGACGAGGAAAATAAAGTTCAGATTGCAAATTACCTCTGTACTGTAAGATTTCTTCTGCTAGAAGGCCATGGATGCTTAATTTGTTTATATTCTACTTTTTTCTGTGAGGTGCAAAAAGGAAGTAGCCCAACTATTGTGTAGTACAGAAGTGAATAATGCCAGAATCTGGAGCAGCTACTCTGACTAAATTACATATCTTTCTATCTTTTTCAAATGAAGTAATTGGTTCTATATTTTTAGGGCAATTATGCAGTCTCTGGAGGCTTGAAAGGAATTGAAGCAGTAGAAGCTAAAGCAAAGTCGTTTAAGGCTCGGATGACGGTATTCTTCCTTTGAATATGATCATTCAATACAAGCATGAAGCCAGGAAGTAAAACCAGTTTTTTGTCCCTGATTCGTTAGGTGCGTCTAGCTGTTGCTGGTGCTTTCCACACAAGCTTTATGAAACCAGCAGTCTCTAGATTGGAAGCTGCATTGGCTGCAACAGAAATTAAGACTCCTAGAATACCGGTCATATCCAATGTTGATGCGAAACCACATGCTGATCCAGACACAATTAAGAGGATATTAGCCAATCAGGTAAGCAGGATTAGGATTGTGTTCTGTTTCAGGAATCAAAGACTGTTGTTGAGCTAACCTTCACTTCAAAATCGCAGGTGACGTCTCCAGTTCAGTGGGAAACGACAATCAAGACTCTCCTTACGAAAGGGTTGAAGAAGAGTTATGAATTAGGGCCTGGAAAGGTAAAACGTTACTGGGAACACTCAAATGATTCCTGCTTTATACTCATGAGAATTGCGTATTAATGATGGAACATTGGTTCATATCCAGGTGATAGCTGGTATTGTCAAGAGAATGGACAAGAAAGCTGAGATTGAAAATATTGGGGCTTGAAACTTTTCCATGGTTCCTAGAATTTGTTGCTGCAATTTTATCTTCTCATGCGGCTTCTCAGCGCGCAGAGCTGGAGTTTCTTGCTTGACCTAATAGAGTTGTGAAGAGCTCGAGGTTCCTTTTCTTTGCTCACCTTCTCTGTTTTCCTCCCTTTAAGCTGGTTCATGATTGCATACAGAGGAACTAGATTTACCAGCACTTGCTTTGTATGAAAGATAATATTGGATAAGAAGTTGATCCCTGAAGGGAGGAATAAAGAGTTCATTGCTTTTTTACACACTCTACTGAATAATCATCTTCTCTTTTGTATATCTTTCTCTGTTTCCTTTCTCTTTTTGTGAATAATCATCATACCTAGGTTTTCTCATGGACATTCAATACCCCGGTACTTGAACAAACATTTGAGGAGTGGGAAACTGATGCTGCCGAAAAAAAAATGAAATTTTTTTGAATGTCCATGAGATTATCTAGATATGATTTTGATCATCGAAATTAACTGAGGACTCTTTGTGAGAGGGGTACTGGACGGGGCTATGGCCTGGCTTAGTAGCTTGTGACAACGGTTGCAATGTCCCGTTACCAAGCAATGGCTAAACTAGTGTATGAGTTTGGCAGTTGGCATCAATTGGCCAGTGTTTTCAAAACTGTGCTGGACAGGGTTCGTTCGACCAGTTCAGCTTGGTACTGATTTCTGATTCGATGTAGAGCCTGATCCGGTTTTTGTGACCAATTCAGTCGGATACCAATTTGCTTGTGTCTGACTTAATCAAATGCTCATAACATCACAAGTCGCTTGGAGTAGCGACGCTGATGATAAAATGGAGTTGATGGCGGAGGCCATGGCCATGACGGTAATGATTATGGCGCCATTGCCGGTGGTGGCGATCATGTGGTGACCCAACATCATCCTTTTTATCCCATGAACATGCAACATCATCCTTTTTATCCTGTAAACATGCGACGGATTTCGTTAACCAGTGCTTCAGGGGTTATGCATTTTCTTTTTGGCCTTCTCATGCATAGTTAAATGTTCGGTAACGATGCCTTTTTCTGGGTTTCGATGCTCTCTGGATTTTCCAATTTCCCGACCGGACAAAAACTCGTCTCTATATAATAATTAGCGCGAAAAGGGGGAAAAAAAGAAGGAAAGAAAGCAGTAGATGGAAGCTGTAGATTGTGTTCACATATTGAACTGTACAAATTTGTGATTGCAAGGCATTGCAGATTTATTTTCCTTTATGTTCTTATAAATCGATTCATTTGGAGTTCGTACCGGTTGGTGCTATCTTTATATTATCAATAATGACAATGCATGTCGGAAACTTGAATCCCACGACACAATGCCCGCGTTAGAAAGGAATTAGGAAACTGTTCTAAATGAAGAAACTAAGATATTGCGCAAAGCTGTCTCACATCAAGAAATTATCAGTGAATCTCACAGATATCGTTACGAGTGGAAGTATATATTTGACTACTCGAAATATATTTGCTCCAGCAGAAAGCAATATCTTAAATTTCTAGGCAAAGAAAATATCAGTCTTACCGAGGGTGTCCCTGGAAGCGGTTTCAATGGAGGTAGACCTGCAAGCTCCCGGCTTCCTGTAGTTCTTCTCTGTCTCTTTCCCTCCATTAGTCTTTCACGTCTGATTGCTTCCCATCTTCCCTTCTTAACATGTCGCTGCAGATAAGCACCATGAAAGTGAAAGTCTATTGTTGCAATTCATGCCAGAAGAAGGCCAAGAAGGTCATGGAGCAAGCGGATGGTGGGTTGCTTCTAGTGCATGACCGCAAGTTCTTTTCTCTGTTTTCTTTTCTGGAGCATTGGTTAATGGATCAGAGTGTGGAGCGTGTTGTTTTTGGCCGTGGTGACTTCGTGGCGTGTTAATGATTTATCGCTGTGCACTTTGTGTTTTGGTTTTGCTTTGGCAGGAGTGCAAGCCATACGCATTGACATAGGCGATGGCTTGCTGACTGTCACGGGCGATGTAGAGCCTTTCCTGCTGATAGATATGGTGGAGAAGAAGGTCAGAAAGAAGGTGGAGCTCTGGTCCTTCCGAAGGTACCCCGCCCATGGTAGTACTGAAGAGGGCCGCGGCGGTGGCGGTTATGGTTGGCATCACAAAGAGGTCAAAGTGGACGACTTGCGCAGGGCGAGAGAAAGGAAGAAGGCTGCTCACCGCGGGGCCGACAGAGGAAGGGCAGAGCATGCCTTTCCTGCCCATGCGGGCCCGTGCTGGCCGGGACCCGGAGTCTGTCATCCTATGCCTGGGCCGTGCCAACATCATGGAGATCCGGAACTCTGGGGTCCGCACGTGCCGCCTCCTCCCATGTGCTGCGGGCCGCCTCTGTTCCCACGGCCGCCTTACCACTGGTGCAATCCTATGCCTCCACCACCGATGCAGCCGCCACCGCCACATCACTGCCACCATGAAGCGCAGCGACCAAGGAAATGATCTGCTACGACAGACATGTCGAAATCTGCTAGGATAGCCTAATACCGTTATAAAATTCTTGTTTAGGTTCTTGAAGGACCAGACAGCTATTAGATGGGTGAACCACCGATGCATATGAGCCATGGTTTTGGACTAATTTTATCCGACAGTTCCTTTTTTTTTTCTCCAACCCTGTACCACTGTTAAACAAGCATTCGGTTTGTCAAGAAGCCACGAGTGATCGTTTTAGCACTCATCAATCACCGACAGCTTTTGGTTAGGTTTCATAACATCAATTATAAGAACAAAAACCGCCATTAAGGAAGGTGCAAGCGCAATGAGCAAAGATTGACGTGGTAGCAAATGTCATGAAACATCGCACTTGACCAACAGCTAAAAACGTCGATCCAGTGAAACAAAACAGAAAAGCAAATGAGATCGAATACCAAAGATAGTCCATACCGCATCAATGGCTGATCTCAGTTAGATAGGAAGGTTCAAAGAAAGACCAAAACCAGAAGAGAAAATAATCATGAAACATCACACTGAACAGGACAACAATGAATATCGACAGACTATTCACTCCAAAGGATCGACCAAGGGAAACAAAATGAAAAGCAAACAAGATGGAATGCCAGAGATGGTCCGTACTTCATCAATGGCTGATCTCGGTGAGGTAGGATGGTTCAAAGAAAGACCAAAACGAGGAAAGATAAAAAGCCAAAAAGAAGGAGTGCACCAGCCGGGAATCGAACCCGGGTCTGTACCGTGGCAGGGTACTATTCTACCACTAGACCACTGGTGCTGTTGTTGACTACGGAAGGCTAAAACATAACACTATACGCCAGGCTCATACGTTTGCACTTCGGCAAGATCGGCTATCCTGAATTGGTGGACCAGTTAAGAGAAAATCGAGCAGGGGCTGTGGGAGGATGTGCGGTTGAAGTTGAAGCGGGAAATGGCGATTCCCATGCTTAGAGCTTCAGCTCCTCCCGGTCACTTGGGCGCGCTCTTCCACTCCAACGTGAAGAAGCCCCTCCGTGTTCAGAGACTGCCCTGTTCTCCAACCGAACTCAATCCTGTCCTGCAAGCGCAAACGCATGCTCATAGCCTCTTTCGTTCTCCTTCTCTCGCGTTCCCCGTCTCTGGGTACCCTGCCAATTCTTGAATTTTTCTTGTCCTTGTTTTGCAGTGATGAGGTGAGGTCAGAGTCAGGGTGGTCTCTTTCTGTTGGGACACACCTTATTCCACACCCCAACAAGGTGAATTCCCACAAGCCTGCCGCATTGACGTAGTGATTTCTGTAAATGGGTCTTAGTATTCAGCACTCAAATAAGGATAAATGCTAGTTATGAAAAAGAACCCGAAACGTTAGGTGAACTTTTTTTGCTTCTTGGAAAGGTCGACAGAGGCGGCGAAGATGCTTTCCTGGTGAGCGGCTTTAATGGGGGAGTCATTGCTGTTGCTGATGGCGTTTCTGGGTACTTAACTGCAATCCCTAGGACAGATGCTCCAAGTTTACATTTTTTAATAGGATCAAGTGCTGGGAAAGCTGCCCTGCTTCTTGTAGACTAATGTGTGCTGGCTGAATTTGTGCTTTATCTGTATTAGTATTAGATGACACTTTCTAAGGAAAGCAAAAGCAGTGAGTATGTTGTGTTGTGAAGCATTGATTGATCATCAATAATTAACTTGACGATGATTCAGACAAGTGATGACTTTGGGAAACTTGTCAATACCATGTTGCTGATTGTTCACCAAATTGCTCACTTGGCAGTTGGGCTGAAAAAAATGTGGATCCTTCGCTGTTTTCTAAGGAATTGATGGCTCATGCTTTGTCTTTGCTTGGGGATGAGGAGGTAGGCTTGTTTCAGAGCAAATAAAACTATGGATTACTCGCTTCATCCGTTTAATTAACACGCTCATGAATTCCCTAGTGGTAGTTCTCTGACAAGAAATTTGCAAATCCGAACTTTGCTTATAATTTGAATTGCTGTGTTTGCTTATTGGTTAGTGGGAGCTTAAGAACCTCTACGGTGTCACTCATTTGTCAGGTGAACTACAATCCTCGGATGCTTCTAAAGGAAGCACATGCTGCTACCTCCTCTGTAGGTTCAGCTACAGTGTAAGTTATTTATATTTTTGACTTCACAATTTTCATGGTTTTTCATATAATATTACCCTAAAACAATGTATCTAAAGATGGTTCAGTCATTTATATCATATCTTTGCCTTTTTCATCAGAGTTGTTGCCATGCTGGAGAGAGATGGGATCCTGAGGATTGCAAATGTAGGGGATTGTGGATTAAGGGTAGTCCGAGGCGGTAACTTCTGTGTCGAATTTCATGATATTGTGACTTATTGGTTCTGTTTTATTTCGCTTTCAGATTCTTGAAAAACACATGGTACTGAATTTGCAGGTCAAATAATTTTTTCTACGTGGCCGCAAGAGCACTACTTCGACTGTCCCTACCAACTAAGCTCAGAATCAGTTAGCCAAACATATCAAGATGCTGTGGTATTGGACAGAACATACTCCTCTCAGACTTCATTCTCTATCAGAAAATTTTCGCTGTTTAGTCAACAATATCATGCAAAGGACTGAGAAGTATGTTTTACTGTCCATCATTTCCAAGAGTTAGCCACCATACTAAGGGGTTACAGGCGCTTCCACTAGTGAAAATATTCTGGCTTATTGGAAATTGACATCTTTCTCCTCTGTCTGAATCTTCTTTGAAATCTGCTACCATTCCTCACTGTGCTAGATATTAGCAATGTGAAGTGTAGGAAAATTACACCTTAGCTGGATTTGCTGTGCAATGTGACTTTTGCTAATATTTCATATACGATTGATGCATGAGAATTTAGTCAGATGCCTGCTAAAAGGTCTGGTAAGTTTAGTCAAGTTGGTCTAGTTGAAATATAAATATCTCATGGCTGAATATTGTCGGCTTATATGCTGCATTATGCAATTGCTCTTATTATCTATCTTCACCAAGAACCTAGATTTCCTCATGTTTCTTGATAACCAGGTTAGTACTGTTGAAGTGATAGAGAAAGATACCGTGGTTATGGGCTCGGATGGTCTCTTCGACAATGTTTTTGACCATGAAATTGTTTCCACATTAGCCAAACATGGTGATGTTTCAGAAGCTGGTAGGTTTTGCTCAAATATTATAAAGGTCCTGCAGTTTGTGTGCTCTACTCTAAATGGACATTGGTTCATTGTTAGCAAAGGCATTGGCTGATCTCGCCAGAGAACACTCCACGGACTCAAGTTATGATTCCCCCTACTCAATCGAGGCCAGAACAAGGGTGATATTGCATACCCCACTTATTCACCACTGATTAAGAGCTTAGATAAATAGCTACAAAACTATTACCTTGTCATGAGGCTGAAGACTGTAGTTTGGCAGGGTCTCGATGTTCCTGCGTGGAAGAAAGCGCTTGGGTTTAAGCTTACAGGCACGGGCCATGACCTCTCTCTCTCTCTCTCTCTCTCTCTCTCTCTCCGTGTGTGCTGACTCACGTATCTATGAGAAATATCATCTTTTCAACTAGATATCTCTCTTGCAAGTAATTTATTTTTGTGGTTGTCAGGTGGAAAGCTCGATGATATAACCGTGATCGTTGGTCAAGTTGTTCGACCGCATGAATCCTCAGACACTAGATAATGTCATTGAATGCAGTGCAAGAGAACTAGGCGCGGGGTTACGTGTTCTGCTTATCAAAGTATAGTCTTTGGAAGGAAGGAAGGAAGTTTTCATATTGTGGAAAGGTCGGATGAACTCCAGTCTGTATTCTTTCGTCTGAGGTGGTGGCTTTCGTTGTATGTGGCGTAACCGCTAGTTGTACTTCATTCTCCAAAGCTGAATTCCTGCAGGGACAGTATCTCTCTCTCTCTCTCTCTCTCTCTCTCTCCCCCCCCTCCCGCCATGTGTGTAGACATGTCGAACACAAAAGATACCTCGATCAACCAATTCAGTTTGAACAGAAGAGAGACTTCAATAGCTCAGATATCATGAATTCTAAAATAACGCAGCTATTCCTCATGTATTCCATAAGAAATAACGCAGCTATTCCTCATGTATTCCATAAGAGATCAGAACTTTTGTCCAGTTGCCTACACAGCAAAATTTGATACAAACTTTCACAAAGAAACAATTGTGCCAGAAATCAATTAATTCAACTCAACTATGGTCGATAATATTATTTGAATCGCCAAAAGTGTAATAAGAATACATTAATATGACCTAATCAACTCATTTTGTTATCGGAAGCAACTGCAGGCATGTTCCGAGGATGAAAACAACTCTCTTTCTTCAACGCCTCGAGTTGAGCAGACTCCACAAGAGAAAGATCTCTGCATCATATTTTGCTTCAATAGTGTGGACGGTATTGGTGCTCCGGCAGGGAACCAAAGAACAAAACTCTGACACTGGGTTGTCAGGTGACAACACGATCAGCGCTATTACCATTAAGTTCCTCAAAAAACGACTTCGAGGCTTCATAAGTAGACCAACAGATTGCAGCAGCAGGAGCGTGGAATAGCATCCTAGGCATCCATCCTCTTATTAACCCTCTGTATCCATCCTTTTCCACTATCGTTCGAAAGACATCCCTCATTGAACCACTCTTAAATCTATCGCATCCGCAGACACCCTGAAAGAAAGCAATGTATATGAGACAACAACAACATAACGCTACCCAGATATTGCAGCACCAATCTTCATAAACTTTAAGGCTTAGTGTGAAATTTAAATGTTAAAAAGGTCCTCAGGATATTTCTTAAGCCTCATTAACTATGCTTTGAAATGTAAATTTCCTATTTGACATGCAGGTACTTGAAATGAATGCCTTTTTCTATTTTTATAGTGTCTCAATAAGTATTCTTCTTTCTTTTATTTACCTTAACTGTCTACTACGGACACTTGTTACCAAGATCTGTATAAAATGCTAGTTCCAAACCAAACACATCATTGTTCTTGTAACAAGATACTCCAGGATTGTTCAATCCCACAGATCAAATGAGAATAATACGTCAGAGCACTGGACAATTGTGGGCTCCGCTACACCTGACCATATACTCTTCCGGACCAATAACCATTAAATATGCAGACTGAAAATGAGACTCGTTGTTAATTGGTTTTAAGTCACCCATTGCAAAAGCCCATTAACATGACATACTTCGAGTTTCTGGTTCACTGATACAAACACCTATTCTTTTTATCTTTGTTGCAATTACTAGTAAATTCTTTTGGTTTATAAAGCAAGAACCACCAAAAGAGGGAAAAAGAAAAACAGAACACTAGCCAGGTAAGCTCAAACTCCGTGACTACACACAATGACAACTGAGTAATGACTCTTAGATATGCCTTAAAATGTGGTTGATAAACCTTAAGATGTGACTTAGCCACGAGGCCAATAACAATATGCTAGATGAGAACAATCCCATTCCAATGAGATATGAAGCGGTGATGCCAATTGGAACAAAATTGCAACCCCACTTCTCTAATGCTGAAATTGATTTCAAGCATGAACCATATCCGCCTGAACATTTCCCTTCCAAGCCTAGTAACTGGAAAGTCTGATACCAAACTATGTATGATATCTACTTCTTCCTGTCATTCAAAAACGAATAAAACCAAGTAACTGGCAACATCCAAAGATTTATCTGTCTTTACCTGACACTGCAGCTGAGTCTTCACAACATCAAGAGGGGTTGTAATAGCAGCTGCCAGTGCCCCAGCACCTGCTCCTGCTGTGGCATGGACAACCCAACCTTCATCATTCACACTCTCCGGTGAAACCTCCCTTAAACCCGTCTTTGCAGCCTCATACGTTGCAAAATGCACAGCAGTGAACGGAGCGTTCATGATGACCGTAGTCCTATACGACGCATAAAAAGCCCGAAGTCCCTCTTCCCTCATGACCCTCCTCACACAATCCAAAACCCCTTTGTAAGGACTGTTGTTCAATTGTAATCTCTGCTTGACCATATCCATCGGCGTAAACACGGCGTCGCTGGCGACCGTGGCAAACACCCCGGAAACCGCGTGGGCAGCCGAATTATTCGGATTCCCGCCGGAGAAGGACTTCTTGCAAACCTCGTAGACCGAGAAATACACGGCGTGGGCGGGTCCGGCTCCAAGCCCCATGGCGCCGATGCCGCGGTACAGACCCAGCGGACCGTTCGACTTCAGTATCGACCGGAGGGCCTGGCCGAGTCCCACCGACTTGATGGGGCAGGAGCCCATCGCCTGCATGTGGGTCTTCACCGTGTCCACGGGGAACATGGCCATGTGCTCGACCGACCCGGCGACCGACCCGGCGATCATGAACTGCCAGAAGCGGAGGCCGTCGTGGGCGGGGACCACGACCTCCGGGTGGAAGTCCGGGGGCTGCGGCACCGGCCGGAAATCCCGGTTCTGGAACTTGGGAGTGGCGTCCGTCGTGGCCATGGACGAATCTCGACCTGCGTATCTACACTGTACGTGGGATTACAGCTACACGACCGGCCCGAATCGAGGCTCAGCGGCTGCTCCCGACGCCGCGACGACGAGGATTTCCGGCACCCCAGAAGCAAACCAACAGCGAAAGCACGCGCCTTTGGGCGACCGGACCTTCACCGACGGAGCGGAGAAACGATTACACCGGCGACAGGCGCCGCCGCCGCCGCCAGACCCTCCGCCGCACGCCGGCGGCTCACGACCGACGAGATCCGACGACGCTCAGGGAGATTCTGATTCGGAGGTTTTGGTGGGGGAGAAGGGGGTCGGATTGCGCCAATTAGGGTTCCAAGAATTTTGGGGGAGGTTTTATGCTCCTTGCTTTCTTATTTTATTTTATTTTTTTAATTATTTTTTGCTGTCTTCTTCTTCGATTCGGCTCAGCTAGCTAAGCGCTTGGAGGCGAATCGGTAAACCGCCTTGTTTCCCAAATAAACCCAACCGAGGGGCACGTGCGGTGCACGCGCGCCACCCCCCAAGCGGAAAGATAATGGAGAGAGAAATAGCGCATGGTTTGAAAGTTCCTCACCTAACGTGAAAGAGTGTATACATCACATGTTTGAAAAAAAATGATTTGTAAGATTAAAGATATTCAGATTTTTAATATATGAGAAAATATTATTTACTTGTATGGGTCTAATTCATTATAATAATAAAAAAAAAAACTCTTAGGCTCAGTACCAAATTTGCCTCAAGTTATTTTTGAACCTTTTTGTTTGCCTAAAAAAATATCACAAACTTTCAATGTAGTCTCAAATATGCCCCTGTTAGCTTTCTATCAGAAAATCTCCATTAGTTCTTTCACGTGACATTTCAATGTCGGTAACAACTCTACTTAGCAAGGTGATATGAAATAATATTTCCAAAATGAACCACTTTTTGATATAAAAATTAGGAAGTTAGGGATGATTAACAGCGATTTTTGGATGAAGGCTTAAAAGGGTGGATTTAGGATTAGATTTAAAGTTAGTGGTTTTTTTAAGACAAAAATTAGGAAGTCAGGGATAATTTACTTGTTTGGGCTTGATTTGGACCGTACCTAAAATTTGAGGGCTTTTTTTCTTAGACAAAAAAAAAATAGTAGAATTTTTCTAAAGTTTGGATTTTTAAAGGAATTAAGCCCACTTCTAAGTGCTGAAAAGATAAAAGTTGCCAAACATCTCTTCATGTGTCTATAGTAATTTTTCCTGTTGAAAAAGTATATGAGACACACCTTCTTCGCTTTTCTATGCTTTTAGGTGCTTTAAGTATTGCCATATCAACCGGTAACTAATCTCCATGTGATGATAACTTTAGATAAAGCAAAAAAGGTATCTTTCATTACATAATAAGTAATTTCTCCACGTTTTTTCGGTAACTCAATTTTTGAAAAAAGTGACTTTTGATGTATATAACAAGCTATTGAAACTAACAAAAACTGACAAGCACGTGTAAAATATGAAGAAATTTATAATAGAGAAATGGGAAAATGTGATTTGAGTTTTTTTAAGGAATATATTTAATTATTACTGGTTGAGGAAATTAACAAGCAATTTCTCCACATTTTTTGGGTTCTTTTTTTTCTTGTTTAGGGAAATATCCAAGTCAACCGTGAGTAAGATCTCATTGAGAATTGAGAGATGGAGGGTGAGGTCGGCTAGGCTTTTGTGCAATCAAATTATTTTTGTGCTCTAGATGTTAGATTAGACCGCCGCCACACGAATAGACGTGCCCTCCTCATTGATCAAATTAGCCAAGTATCTCGGATAAACTCTGGGAAGCCAATCCACCCGTCCGTATGGTTGTCAGCTTCGGTCGGATGTTCGCTGCACCTCTATCCCCGCCGACGATTGCGGGGGCTCCACCGTTTTTGGGAGAGTCAAGACAATAATTGCAACGTGATTTTCTCTCTCTCTTTTTTTTTTTTTTTTCAACTGTACCAGAACAACCCAATTCCATCCCAACAAAAACAATTGTGACCGGTTTGTTCAAGAAAATGGAAGTGACGAAAGAAAGAGAAACCTGAGGTCGCCATCGGCCGAAACGACACCATGAGTATATTTCTTCAAATCCTGCTGCAGGCTAAGTGTTAGAATAGTATAAAATTGATTGTTGGATTTGAGCACTAGATTCTCCATTTGGTTGGATGTCTTGATGTAAGGTGGGTGTAAGAAGAAGATCGAAAACAAAAGGAAATCAGCATGGTTCATGGTAGGCTATGTTTGGATAGCCTCTCCGCCATTAAATGCTTTCATAAGGAAAAGAAGAGCTCTTGTTTGGTTTTTCGGTCATAAAGCGTGAAGTTTCTTCATTGTCGGAAGAGCAAAGACGTTGTGGCTATTGGCTCATTTAATGTTTGTGTCTTTTTGTTGTTGACATTTTGTCATCAGATAATAAGGGTGAGGGATTATTGTCTTTGTCATTAAACGTAGTGTAGGTGTTGCGCTATTAGATAAGAATGCGAGGGTGAGTGTCGTACATGTTGATCGAAGCCGTCAGAAAGCATTCTAAGAACAATTTCTCCCTCCAACTTGTGCACTCGTTCCAAATTTCCAAAGTTGTCTTTATTCTTTTGGTTCCAACATCAAGAAAGGAAATTATCATCTTCGAATGGAGCTTACATCTCGGTGAAAAGAGCCTACACAAATTCAGAGAAACGTCCAGTACTTGCTCCGGCAGGAGTGAGTTCGGGACCGCTGCCAAGAATACAAGCGGAGCCCTCGGTGATGAACAAGGTGAAGGTGATGTTGGGAGTTCTGGAAACATGGATGCTGCAGAAACTTCATCACGGGGTTGATGTGGCCTCTTCCAGGATAGGGCATTGCCACCGTGTGGAAGCTGCTGGTGGCGGTGGTGGGCGGTGCTCTGAAGTCCATTGTTATAACGAATCTATGCGCCCGCTGGCGGTGACTATGATAAGATAGTGTCATCCGACTTTGATCGATAATCAGAGTACATAAGTTGCCTAATGCATCTCAGAACATGGAGTATTCAAATGCATTTTAATTCAGAAAGAACGTTTCAAATCTATGTGGTGAGTACATTAAACCCTTATGGATTGTCATTGCAATAGGAAATGTCCCTGATGAAGGAATTGATGTTAGTCTCAGTCGATCCGTCTTTTCCGATTGCTCGCCGACACACCTCCTGGAGATGCTTAGCCTGTCTCCTGATCTCTCTGCTTTCGTCGTCTTCCAAATCCATGAACTTATGCATAAGCCCTGTGATATCCTTGCCCACCCTCCATCCGACCTTCCAGTCCTCGATGACTAGTAATGCGTTACGGCCTTGATCCATAGCTATGGGATATGCGAGCATAGGAACTCCCATGTAAACAGCTTCCAAAATGGAATTCCATCCGCAATGTGTCCAAAACCCGCCAACCGACGAATGTGACAGCACCCTCAACTGGTCGCACCATGGCACGACTACTCCCCTATCGCCGCACAACTCTCTCAACCTGGAGGCTTCCTCGCGCGCCACCCATAAGAAACGAACGCCGCTGTCACGCAAGCACCCTGCAATTTCATCCATCTTAGAGATGGAGACCGAGAGAAAGCTTCCGAGGGAGATGTATAAGACGGAATTGCTCGGCTGACAGTCCAACCACTTCAAGTAATCGGCATCATACGAACAAGAGTCATCTGCAGGTTGAGAGAGGGATGGCCGGACCGATGGTGTAGACTGGGATCGACAAGCTAGCCTTAACAGCATCGACAGCTGGATAATCCACCTCATACACGGTCGCGAGCAAGAGATACTTAGCCTCACGCACAATCTTAAATGCATCAAGGAAGTCCTGCAGAGCTGGGTTATTACTCCCAGAATGGAGCAAGTCTGCCAAGCGTGTCGGAGGAAGTCCGGGAATGTAATCGACTCGCTCGTCCCCCTTTTCTGCGACAAAACAAAGACAAAGCAGAGGTACACCAATCAGACCCAATCTTCATGCGCATCGACGGCCACTTTTGCTAGTTAACTTCGATGTACTGGTATTAGGACGCAGCTCTATACAGGAATTCCATTTCAACTGAACTGAACTGAACTGAAAGCATTTCAAGCTTGCCATCTTTATTGGTTGGTCATCTTGTCAGTCAGTGCACGAAAACTCTAATCTGGAAAATTTTAGATGCTGGAGAAGAAGATGCATTCTGCAGATTCAGCCCAATAGACAATGCCAATCATGCAACCGCCCTTAGCAAACAGATATTCTCAACTGTTCTAAACCGTTCTGTCCTTTTAGGCCTACCAAGCATAGTGATTGCAGTACCAGAACTCGATAAGATAAAACGGAGACCGTACTTACCAGACAAATCGACCGGGAAGTGACCGTGTCGCTCCAGAAGATGGAAGTGACAGAGAAAAGAGAAACCCCGGGCCGCCATCGGCCAGAACGACGCCACCGGAATGTTCCTCCGGTTCCCTGCGCGGACGGCCCATTTCAGCAAGGTGTCGGCCAGGATGAGAGTCGGTGCAGGCCGGAGACGATCCAGCAGCTCCTCGCACGGATCTCCCATCTTGGTGAAAACGGCCTCGGCGAACTCGGAGTAGTGCTGGGCCCTGACCAGCTCCGAGGGGAGCACGTTCGGGATGGCGGCGAAGGATATGTTGGCGGGCTTAGGCTCGGAACCGATGAAGCCGAGCCACTCCTCTGTCACGACGAAGGTGATGGCGATGTCCGGGACTCTGGAGGACAGGATCTTGCAGAAGTTCATCATGGAATTGACGTGGCCTCGTCCCGGGTACGGCATCGCCACCAAGTGGAGGCTGCCGGCGACTTCCGTGGCGGAGGTCGATGACAGTGGAGCTTCCATTTTCTTGAATTTGCGACGGGCGTCCGACCAGAGGATTGTTCTTGGAGATTCAATCAAGGTTGTTGAACTTTGGGAAAGTTGACCCCTCGATCCGCGAGCGGGCAAGGTACAACGACGGAGTTAATTGGCCGCTCTTCTTCTTTTCCACATGCCGTTGTGCTTTCCTCGTCACTGGATAGAGAAATTATTATATGGTAAATAAATAGACGAGTTTAGTAATAATAGGGATTTTGTCATATATAATTCGAGATTCGATTAGGAACATCCAATCGCCAAAGAATACGATGGACCCTCTTTGGTCAGAATTTGCCTTGGCGACGAAATATTTTTTAACCGAGAATAGTTCATTAGTTCTTATCAAAGGAAATGGGCTCTGTGATGACTTTGAATAAGAAATATCACAAATACACGAAGAAATTGATAGATATATAGTTCAATGGAATTTACTTTATTAAACCGATAGGTAAAGATACAATGTTAGAATAATTCCAATGAAGCATCTGGAAACTATAGCAAAGATACACGCCGAAACTTAATCGATCACGAGGTATCTAAAAACTATAATTAAGATACCTGTTAGAATTGAATTGACGATGAAGTATTTGAAAACTACAGGTATGATCACGATATGGGAAATGGAAGATAACAAGATTTGTTTGTTTGTGTGCAGGGATCTATAGTACACAAACACTAATATTTATAGTGTTCACAACATAATTACATATAAGCTGTTCTTCAGTAGTATTAGCATTGCTTTCACATCTCCAAAGCTTTCAGTTTCATATCTTCACGTCACTGCAACTTCTCATCTCTTGGTGGTTCGTAAATTCAGATTAATGAATAACTTTATAATTCTATGTATGGTTACAAAAAAAGTTACAATAACATCTATCCACAAGAAGTTGAGATATTCAATAATATTGTCACTAAGCAGTTACGCGTCAATGTTGATGTCAATGACTTCATCCTAGATAGCCTGTTTGTTGTCATCTATGGAAGGTTATTATCGATAAAAATACATTGCAGAAAGAAATTATATCAATTTATGCAGAAAGAAACAATATTTTATGATTAAAAATCTCAGGAAAGGAGATTTGTTAATATTGTACTCCTATAATTCTAGGGTGTATTCCCTTTTCTGGTTGTATTCTGGTTGCTTGTTTCCTTTATTGTAACAACTAATCTTGTACAAATGGTTGAACAATGGCAGATGCTCGATACAACAAAATAACAAAAGAGAATGAGAGCTTTCGTTCGAGGACGTAGGCACATTGCCGAACCTTGTAACCTTTGTGTCTTTGTGTGATTGTTTGATTTTTTACATGATATCGGAGCCGGTTATGACCCTGATTATTTGAAGAACTTGTCTCATCCACATCCTCTTTTGAGTGTCGGCTATAGGGTGGGTACCTTGACAATTTCAGAAATGGAATCTAGAAAACTTCCTGACAAAGGTGCACTGGATCAGGATCAGAGAAGGCTGTGTGCATGAGGGAAACAACCAACGTCTTACATCTATTTTGTTGAATGGAAGGAATTTTCTCCCATGGTTGCGAGTAGTGACCATCGCGCTTGGAGGCCAATCGAGGCTTGGACAAATTACTGGGCAAACTAAAGCCCCTAATGAAACTCATCCAAAGTTTGAAGAATGGCAAGCAAGGGATCACAATGTTATGATTTAGATCTTCAACTCAATGGGGCCTAAAATCTATGAGATTTTCGCTTACTCAGATTAGGCCAAAACATTGCGGGATTTGTTGTCTAAGATGTATGGTTAAGATAATAAGGCATCTCAAATCTTTGAGCTTCAACAAGGTCTTGCTAACTCCAAGCAAAGTGCAAATCAGTCATCAGTCATTCACAGAATATCTAGGGAGCATGAAAAACTAGTGGGATGAACTTTGTTAGTACAGAACTACAATCCAGAATGCGCATGACTATATGCAAAAGGAAGAACAAGATAGAATTTTTATCTCTAGGCAAGCCTAAGGCCGGAGTTTGAAGACATCAAACATGACATTCTTATGAGGCTGCAATTGTCACCCTTTAATACCGTGTGCTTCATAATACAAAATACAAAGTGAAGAAACAAGGAGGAGATTCATGCATTCTTACTCGATTGTGGCACCATCAACAAGCTCATTAGTGCACTCGGCAAACACTGGTAGTTCTAATGCCAGGCAAAGTGATGTTGGTACTCGGTTTGTCAAGGGAAAAGGAAAGAAGCCCATTCATTCCCACCGTGATCATTGTGATCAAGATGGACATTCCAAGAAATGATGTTGGATTCTACATCCTCAGTTGCATCCAAATAAGAACAAGGGTCTAGACACTAAGATAGCAATTCAAGGGAATACCATAGACTTCCAATCCATGTTGGAGTCTCTAGCATTGTAGGTTCAACAACTACTTTAGACACATGGTTCGGGTCCCTCAGGCATTGAGTCCGTAATTTGGCCAAGACTTCTGGGAATATTAGTGCACTTTCTATTGAGTCTAGAAATCGATTTATTGTTGATTGTGGTGCTACGGACCATATGTGTAATTCCCTACATATTCTATCTAATACTGCTTCTAGCTCTTTGTATCCACCGATCACAACAGCTAACAGAGTGTAGGTGCCAACCCAACCCAAGGTGTTGGGCAACTAAATGTACTTTCGAAAAAAAACTGACGCTTTATAGGTTCTTGGATTATCTTCTAATTTAATACTTGTGGGCAAATCTACTAAACAGTGGAATTGTAATGTCATTTTTACTCCATAGAAGGTGTTGTTTCAGGATTGCAATACTGGGAGGATAATTGGTGAATAACAACTTCGGGATAGGCTGTACACCTTAGATTTGCATGGCGAAGCATTGGTGACTAGGAAGGGGGCCGTGGATACCTCTTGTCTATGGGATTAGCGCATGGATCATCCTTTAGATCAGGTGTTGCAGTCTTTAGACATGTCTTTGACTCATGATTCTAGTAGTTGTGATCCTTGTCACTTTGCTAAGCAACATAGGTTGCCTTTCCCTAAACATTTGCATAAATCAATTGAATTGCTTGCTTTGGTATATTCAGACGTTGGGGGATATTCTCTTGTTGATTCTAGATAGGGTTTTCGATATTTTGTTACCTTTATTGATGATAAATTGAGAGCTACTTGGCTTTATCTCCTTAAGTACAGAAGTGAAGTGCTTATAGTTTTCTAGGATTTTTGCAATATGGTGAGTAATCGGTTTAATACTTCTGTGAAGGCTCTTCATACCGACAATGGTACCGAATACACTAACCAGACATTTCAAGGTTTTTTACGAAGCAAGGGTATTAGTCACAAGACATCATGTATGAGTACTCAACAACAGAATGGGGTGGCTGAAAGGACGAATCTTCACCTATTGGAGGTCACCCGAGCCTTGTTATTCTCCAGGAATTTGCCTAAATCCTATTGGGCAAATGCAGTTCTTACTAGTCATTATTTAATTAATAGACTCCTTATTCGAGTGTTACGGTATATAACTCCTATGGAAGTGTTGCATGGGTGAAAATTTGATATATCTCACTTGGGGATTTTTGGGTGTGTTTGCCATGTTCACTCTCAAGCTGGTGGGAAGCTAGATCCTCGTGCCAGGAGATTATGTTTGTTGGTTATTCATTTGTCAAGAAAGGCTACAAGTGTTATGACCCTTGCACAAAGCGTGCCTATATTTCTCGGGATGTTTTATTTGATGAAACTCATATGTTTTTTTCTTGACAAAAGCCACATTTAGGGGGAGTGCACAAATTATTATAAGAAGTTTTCCTATGAATTTGCTCCCATTCCTGTGGATGTTAATGGGATTGGTGAAGTCGAAATCAATAATGGGGCGTCAAAGTCAATAATGGGAGCTGTGCTTTGGGTCACGAATTTGTAGAAAAAAAATGCTTCGGGTCACGAATCTACAGATCAAGAAAATTTAGAAGTGGACTGAGAGATTGAGGCAGCTGCTGTTCCAAAAGTTGAACCTGGAATTGCCACCAAGGGGCTGACGGATGAAAGGGTAGCGAATGCAATCCCGTTATGAAGGTCATCTTGTGTCACCATACCCTTTGCTCGCCCTGGAGATTTTGCTACTTATTGTTCAATTCAACATCCTATTCAAAACTTTGTTTATTTTTTTTTTCAAACTATTCAAAAATTTGTTGGATATAACAAAATCTCTCACAATTTTTTGAGTTTCTTATTTGCCATTGAAGAACAATAGGAATCTCACAACTATAAGGAAGCAAGGGAAAAAGCCATCTGGGTTGGTACAATGAAGAATGAACTTCAGGCTTTATGTCACGCCCTGAACCCCGGGCACGCAACAACCCCTTCCTTGGTCGATAGAAAGCGATGTCCTATGACTCATTGCCGACCCTTCATTTTTAATTGCACATGCGGAAGCGTATAATAAAATCCCCAAACAACACAACTATGGGATAGAAAAGTAGGATACCATTTTCACCAAAACACTTTTCATAAACAAACTGGTTTATACACAGAGGCCAACTCTAAGGTTTATGTACAAGAGATCTATCTCCAAGAAGAACTATTGAGCCATCCATGCTCATGACCTTTCCGCCTCAAGCTTCGGGTTCTTCACACTAGGGACCTGAAAAGATAAGCTCACGACGGGGTGAGACAATGTCTTAGCAAGTTTACTCCCTAAACCCCGATTAGTACACTAACTTAACTAGGGGTATCTCTTCAAAACCACTCCACAAACAATCCACGACTAACAACCACCAATCAACAAATCACAACAGCTAGGGTCAACCATTAACCACCTAATTGGTTCGCATGCAACCTTACTTGGTATGCCATATTGTGCACGTTACGTCTCAGCATAATACACGCAATGCATATGGCCATTAGATGATGCAGTTCATCAATCACACACGAGTCGCGTCACAAGCGATCTCACTTGGCCATTGCCATACCCTGCACGTTATCGATTCGTGCGTGCGTACCATAAACAATGTGCTCAACCCATGCATAACTGGAACTAATGATGCCATGATTCTCATACGCTCTTGCACTTTAGTGTGCCACCTATCATGCATCAATCGATCACACGGGTCCCGATTATAAGGTAAAATCGTTATGACACGTCTCATACCATGCCACACAATTTTACCTCATAATAAAGCCCAACCATCTCAACACTCACGGGTACTCCAGTTATTAATGAGCTCCCGGCCATGGCTAACTTTCTAGTCAGCGATCATCCGACTCCCGCCGGGCTACCGATAAATATCGGGCTTCGTCTCGCCCCATTGGGCACGGCTACATCTAGAACTCCCGTTTAGACGGTTTCCCAAAAAGGGACATCGATCCAAAATCTATTGCGATCGGCTTCCGACTCCCGTCGGGTATCGCCCCCAAACTTCCGTCGGGTGACGGTTCATTTTAGCGATCACACAAACATACCTTCTCAAATCCTTCTCTCATAAAAGCGATCCATCTCGGTGTCCCTCGGACAAAACATATTTCCCTTTTTGCGAAAATCACTCAATTCATGCGGATGCCCATGCATTTATACACTCGAATCACTTCATAAGATCAAAACACATGAATTTAGACACTTTTTCATTATCGGGTGAACAGTGCACGTGAACAGTGAATTTCCAGAATTAAATAACTAATAAATTAAATCCAAAATTCATTAAAAACACTAATTAAAGCAAGCCATTAATCAATTAAAGTTAACCAAGCTTAATTAAGCACATAAGCCACAATTAAGCATATAAAAAAAGATTAAATTAAACTAATCTTAGCCATTCATCTAACCACCTATCTTAGGACTAATATAACTTAATTAAATCTCCTAAACTAGAATTAACACTAATTAAATCAACCATAAGCAAGTTTAGGCACTAATAAAAGGATTAGGAGCTAAACTCACCCATTAAACGGGCTGGAGACACGGACGCGACGGCGACGACGGAAGCTACGCTCGGGGACCTCTACCACGATGATCCAAGGCGATCCCAGGGTTGGAACAACACCCACAAACTCGAACTCCCTCTGCAACTCTAGAAAACTGCATTGTCGGAGGAGAAATAGAGCTGAATGGGCTTGGCTGGAGCTCCAACGAGGGGTTGGCTGGTGACCGGTGACACCTGGGGGTCGAGGGGGACCTACTGGTGGTTGGGCTGGGTGGAGGCTTGGTCGAAAAGGGAAGAAAATGGCTGAAATAGGATTAACAGGCAAAACAGTGCAGGCGGGCGGGCGGATCGACGGACCGACGAGTGGTTCCTTCCGGCTGGTCGGTGGGTCAGCCGATTCCCCCATTCAACAAGTGGCCGCCTCCTTTCCTGCTGATTAGATGTCCTGAGCACGGTGGTGGGTGGCACGAGGGCTGATTCTCACGGGATGCCAACAATTAACTCTTGTTTTTGGCGGAAGGTCAGTTGGAGCAGAAACAGGAAGAGAAGGAAAACAGGGGAGAAAGGGCTGCGAATTTGCTTGGGGCTGAAGAGGGCAGAGAGAGAGATGTGATGGCTAGTTTCTTTAGTTCTCTCAAGCTCTCAAATGCCTCAATAATGGATAAAGTGAGGCCAAGGGAAGAAGAAGAAGATGGCTGCTAAAGGGGGACCACCATTTGGCCTCAAAAGTCCATGCCTTCTATCCATTTCACTCATTGCATGCCCCCCACCACCTTGGCTGTCTTCCAAGGCCAAGTTGAAGCCCTCAATCTTCCCCCACACACTTCCCAAATGGTCCAAAATGTTGAGTCCCCCATGGCCTACGAATTTTGGACCCATTTCCCCCAAATGCACTTCAATTCCTCTTCAATTCTCCCTCAATTGAACCTAATTTGATGCCCATAAATTCAACCAAGACTCCCTCACTTGAATTCACATTTTTCCTCGTCAATTGAACCAACTTGAATCCCAAAATTGCAATAAAAACGGTCCTATGATTTTCTCGGTAAAAAACAGCTCTACTTTAATTTTTCGCCAAAATTCTCGGTTTGCAAAAAAAAACCTTTGGAGGATGAATAAACGTTCCTAAAATGAATCGTAACATGACAGAACTTTCAATTTCTAAAATCGGATTTAAATTTGCCGTTAATTTCAATCTGGTGCGATTTTAGTGTGACTTAACCTACCAGGTAGCTTTTAGGAATTTTTAATGCAATTGACCTGTGGTCGATTATTTTCGAGTCATATTATGCATCTTCGACTCACTGTCGACTCTCAGTTGTCGTGAAAATCTCGAGGTTTCAAATGTGGACACAAGGTACAGAAATAACAGAAAAATCGATCTAATGCCATTCGACGAGAATTTTGCAATTAGGTGGAATCACCCATGCTCTAATCACATACCTTAGTCGAACCAACTTATCTCCAATCTCTGATCAATTTTGACAGTGCCGCATTGACCCTTGCAGATTACCACAGTCGAGTAGTCGATTTCTGGTCGAATTCTCAAGTCTATTATGTTAATCCCTTAACGGCTTCACCAGATAGACTATTTATCTCGTGAGTGATCAGCTTAGAGAATAGAACTATAGGCGCGTCGATGAAAAGCCCAACTCATTTAATTGAAAATAGAATCAGAAATTCGAGATGTCACACTTTAGATCGAAATCATACTTGGGAACTTGTACAACTTCCAAGAGAGAAGAAGACAATTGCCGATGGATCTATAAGATCAAATACAATAGTGATGAATCAGTCGAAAGGTATAAAGCAAGGTTGGTTGCAAAGGGATATACTCAAACGTATGGTATAGACTACAAGAGACCTTTGTACTTGTGGTTAAAATGAACAGTGTGTGTATTCTTATGTCTGTAGCTGTTAATCATGGATGGCCTTTGTTCCAAATGGATGTAAAGAACACATTCCTTCATGGAGATTTGGAGGAGGTTTATATGGATCTTCATTCTAGTCACCCCTTGCATAATAAAGATGGAATTGTTTGCAAGTCGAAGAAGGCCATAATGGTTTCAAGTAATCACCTAGAGGTTGGTATGATAAACTAAGTGCTACACTCATCAAGGTTGGATTCAAAAGAGGGGTAGCAGACTCTTCAATTTTCACTAAGGTTGATGACAAAGGTACAGTTGTTGAGCTTGTTTATGTTGATGATATTGTGATTACAGGCAGCAATCAACTTGGAATTGAAGCACTTAAGCGGCATTTGAGTAAGGAATTTGATATCAAAGACCTTGGCAGATTGAGGAACTTTTTGGGTATTAAGGTGGCAAGATCTCACAAATAATTATTTTTATCTCAAATAAAATATGTTGTGAAGGAGACTAGGAAGTTGGGAGTTAGACTGGCCAACATTCCTATGGAGTATAATAGTAAGTTCATTTCAGAAGACACTCCATTACAAGATGTTGGGTAGTTTCAGCAACTTGTTGGACAATTGATTTATCTATCACTAGACCTGATATAGCATATATGTCGCAACCTACCCTCGGGGGGAGGGAATAGGTTTAGGGATATTGCCTAAATGATGGACCTAAGGCCCATCATTAGGCGCGGGCTCTCCCAAGCCCATACCTCGCGTGATGTTGGGGTATTCTTAAGAATTTTCCAAAAAGAAGTCGCCACTAGTCTATTGGGGTCGGCTAGAAACCAAGTGAGGCGTGGAAGTATGCCACACTTCCTACGCAACCAGAGAATCTAGGGTCGGGGACTTGATTACACTAATTAACCAATTAGTGCCCTTTCGGTACCTAATCTTGTTCATTTTAAAATAAAGACTTTTGTCGGATAGTTTGGATTGATTTTATACCTATTCACTAACATGTGAAATGATCATGCAGGTGCGCAATCATTAAAATAACAATCATAACTACCAAGATCTTAATTGTAATAAAATTGAGCACATGCAATTTAAACATAATAAAATATGCAAATTAAACACGTGATATAATCAATGTGTAAGAAAATAAAGGCCTAATTATACTAAAAAGGCAAAACATGGCAATTTCCAACCAAACCCTACATTTTTTAATTTTCGAATTTTTTAAAATTTTAAAATTTTTAAAATATTATTTTACTATTTAATATTATAATATATTCAAAACGATCTGGGTCGGATCCTCGGGTTGGGCCCGACCCGGTTTGTTGAACGGACGGCCCAAGCTCGGACCGGATCGAGCCAGACGGCCCGAGCCCAGACCGAATCGGGTCGTGCGATCCAAACCGGCAAAAACCTGCCGGGTTGAGCCTGATGTGCAGGCCCAATCTAGTTTAATTTTTTAAAATAAAGCCCACATGCAAACACAACCCAAAACAACCTAGGCCCGATTCGGATTCGCCCAAAACCCTACCCGTTTCTTTGACCCGGCTCGTACCTCCTCTCTAGGGCTTCTTGGTGGTGGTGGCGCGGTGACCGGTGGGCAGGAGCGCTGCAGGGGGCTTGCTGGCATCGAGCAAAGATGGTGGAAGCGGTGGCGGAGTCGCGGTTGGGCAGGGGCGGACTGCTGCGTTGCGGAGTAGACGCAGCGGCGACCGGCGGGGGCTTAGCTGCTGCAAGTCGTCGGCGGAATAGAGGCGGAGGAGCGGCGACCGGCGGGTGGAAGCGCTGCAGGGGGTTGCAGATGGATGGGCCAAGGGCGGCGGCGTCTAGAGCTAGAGGGTGACGGCTTGGATGGCGTCGGGGTCAACGGCGGCAGCTCGGACCCAACACGGCGACAGTCGTCGGGGATGGCGGTTGCTGGAGAAGTGTGGTTGGTGGCGGCACAGGCGGCCCCTCTGGCTAGGATTGCGATGGCGTCGCCTCAACTGGGCGGGCGGGGGAAACCCTCGACCTCTGAGGTCGGGGGTTGCCGGCGGATGCGGCAAGGACGTCAATTGAGGCCGGCGGTTGCAGCCCTTGATCCATGACTGGGTTTCGGAGGTGTTGGAGGCGGCAGCGAGGGCCGACGGCTAGGAGACGCGTCGGCGGCGGTGGCGACGGTGTTGGGTCGTGGTGGCGAGGCCTCCTCTCTCTTGAGCTCTCTCTTTCGAGCTCTCTCTCTCTCTCTTGCTCCCCGCTCTCTTCTCCCCTCTGTGGTCTCTCTGTTTTTTCCTTTTGCTCAATGCCCATTTTCTTTTTTCTTGCTACCCCTCTCTTACTGTAGGGTTTCACGCGAAGATGGATAGAGGACGAAGGGCTAGGGCACGGGCCAAGAGAGAGGGGAAAAGAGGAGGGCCGGGTTGGGCCAAGGCTAGATTTGGCCCGACCTGGCCCCTCATGCGTCCCCCTTTTTTTTTTTTGTATTTTTGTTTTGTTTTTCTTTTTTTTAGCAACTAATTCCTAATTTGGTATGCGATTAAGTTTTAAGTAAAATGGCGAAATTTATGTGTTAACAGCTGTCCCTCTTTGGATGGAGCTCGAAGAGGTTGCATTCAAAGACATAAGACACCTAATTTATTTTGGCGGTAGAGAGACCCTGGGTGCATAGGCACGCGTCAGGTTGATGGAAATGACTCACAACTATGTAAGCACGTGTTGTCAATAAGAGGAAGAAAGACCTCAGGCTACAGAAGCACGTCGTGTTATAGGAAGAAAAAGAGACCCCGCGCTACATAAGCGCGCCGTGTCATAAGAGGAAAGAAAAAACCCCGGGCTACACAAGCACGCTGTGTCATAAGAAGAAGGAAAGATCCCAGGCTACAGAAGCACGCCATGTCGCAAGAAGAAATAAAAAGACCTCGGGCTACAGAAGCACGCCGTGTCATAAGAAGAATAAGAGACCTCGGGCTATAAAAGCACGCCGTGTCATAAGAAGAAATAAAAAGACCCCGGGCTATAGAAGTACGCCGTGTCATAAGAAGAAGGAAAGACCTCGAGCTACAAAAGCACGCCGTGTCATAAGAGGAAAAAAAAATACCCCGAGCTACAGAAGCACGCCGTGTCATAAGAAGAATGAAAGATCCCAGGCTACAGAAGCTCTCTGGGCTACAAAAGCTCTCCGTGTCATAAGAAGAAGGATTCCGGGCTACAAAAGCTCTCTGTGTCATAGGAAGAAGGACTCCGAGCTACAGAAGCTCTCCGGGTTACAAATGCTCTCCGGGTTACAAAAGCACTCCGTGTCATAAAGGACTCCGGGCTACAAAAGCTCTCCGTGTCATAGGAAGAAGGACTCCAGGCTACAGAAGCTCTCCGGACTACAAAAGCACTCCGTGTCATAGAAAAAAGGACTCCAGGCTACAAAAGCTCTCCGAACTACAAAACTCTCCGTGTCATAGGAAGAAGGACTTCGGGCTACAGAAGCTCTCCGGGCTACAAAAGCTCTTCGTGTCATAGGAAGAAGGACTCTAGGCTACAGAAGCTCTCCGGGCTACAAAAGCTTTTCGGGCTACAAAAGCTCTCCGTGTCATAGGAAGAAGGACTTCGAGCTACAGAAGCTTTCCGGACTACAAAAGCTCTCAGGGCTACAAAACCTCTCCGTGTCATAGGAAGAAGGACTCCGGGCTACAGAATCTCTCCGAGCTACAGAAGCTCTCCGGGCTACAAAAGCACTCCGTGTCATAGGAAGAAGGACTCCAGGCTATAGAAGCTCTCTGGGTTACAAAAGCTCTCCAGACTACAAAAGCTCTCCATGTCATAGGAAGAAGGACTCCAGGCTACAGAAGCTCTCCGGGCTACAAAAGCTCTCCGTGTCATAGGAAGAAGGACTCCAGGCTACAGAAGCTCTCCGGACTACAAAAGCACTCCGTGTCATAGAGAAAAGGACTCCGTGGCTACAAAAGCTCTCCGAACTACAAAACTCTCCGTGTCATAGGAAGAAGGACTTCGGGCTACAGAAGCTCTCCGGGCTACAAAAGCTCTTCGTGTCATAGGAAGAAGGACTCTAGGCTACAGAAGCTCTCCGGGCTACAAAAGCTTTTCGGGCTACAAAAGCTCTCCGTGTCATAGGAAGAAGGACTTCGAGCTACAGAAGCTTTCCGGACTACAAAAGCTCTCAGGGCTACAAAACCTCTTCGTGTCATAGGAAGAAGGACTCCGGGCTACAGAATCTCTCTGAGCTACAGAAGCTCTCCGGGCTACAAAAGCACTCCGTGTCATAGGAAGAAGGACTCCAGGCTACAGAAGCTCTCTGGGTTACAAAAGCTCTCCAGACTACAAAAGCTCTCCGTGTCATAGGAAGAAGGACTCCGGGCTACAGAAGCTCTCCGGGCTACAAAAGCTCTCCGTGTCATAGGAAGAAGGATGAGGAAGTCTCACCGTGTAACAACGGATTTCGACTGGGTTGAAAATACATGGTTTTGAGGAAAATCCATGAACCTTTGTAGATGACATGGTTTAAGGTTGACCATGAACCTTTTGAAAATCGCAGTTTAAGGATAGACTTATAAACATTTTAAAAGCGTGGTTTAAGGATAGACACACTAACCGTGTGGTTTAAGGATTGACCCACAAACCGTGTTGTTTAAGGATGACCCACGAACCGTGTGGTTTAAGGATGACCTACAAACTCGGTGATTTAAGGAGAAACCCACCAACCTTGTGGTTTAAGGATGACCCACGAACCGTGTGGTTTAAGGATAGACTCACCAACTTTGTGATTTAAGTATAAACCCACCAACCTTGGAAATGGCATAGTTTAAGGCTGACCATGAACCTTTGGAAATGGCATGGTTTAAGGCTAACCATGAGTCTTGTAGATGACATGGTTTGAGGCTGACCATAAACCTTTGGTTTTTAGGGAAGCACCCGCTAACCCTTTGAAAACTGCATGGCTTCACTGAGAAATCCTGTCAAACTCAACTTGAGCAAATGTCATTAGAGACGTATTGACAATATTGCAGCATTAATTGAACAAGCTAGTCAAGCTAAGTCCGATTGCTTTAGAAAAACATTCGATGTCAATTAGCATCATGTGGCGCAAAATGGTCATCTTGCTTGTGGATATATCATTAATCATCAAATTCTTTGGGAGTCAAGTTCTTATCAGAACGGCTACGACTCATGAAAACGGCTCATTAAGCATGCCAAACTCGAGTTTCTTAGTCAGAAAGGGTTTCTCACACACTCTCGATAAAATGGCTGCTTGATCCCATCCATTCGCGTGTGAAGTAACTGATTGCTGAGGGTATCTCACATAACCCATGTCAAAGGCTTTCAGAAACATTTGCGATGAGCACAATCTGATCGATTGAAAATGTCTTTTGAAATGACCGCAATATAGACTTGGTTAGTGCTTACACAAAGGGATTATTGCTTTGAGGCCAATAAAGGAACATTTGTCATTATCTTCATCGGGTTTACAAGTCGAGAACTTGGAAGATAAGACAAGATAGAATTACCTCCACTCCTTCAAGCAATAGCTTCTTTATGGCATTCTCATTTTCTCTCAAACCATCCCAATCAAAAGAGACTTCGGAAGAGGGTTGTAATGTTGGCTAGGGAGAGGCTCGAAAGGCTTAAAATTTTAAAGAGGGTTTTTAAGAGTTGGTGATCATCATGGCATCGTGACCAGGTCACTCGACCTTTCGAAGGCCTTTGGCTTTTGAAACACAGCATATCTCGAAAGTCCTTTGACTAATAATTTTTGCATGGGAGCTTTGCTCATCTATCTAATTTCCTTTGCTCTAGCAATGATTTTTTTTACGCAAGCACTTGGACTTTGATAATTTTTCTTTCACATAAGATGTAGCCTTTTGGCTCTTTTTCTTGATGGGCATTGGCCTTGCTTTTACTAGGCACACTGCTTTTTCATGCCCCCTAGTTTGTCGAACTTTTTGCTCTTTGAACTTTTGTAGCTCTTATGACTTTCAAGATGCTTTTCACATTTTCTCGTAACTGTCAATTGTATTTGGTCAATTTTCATGCCTTGCCCCAGTGAATGGAGATGATCACTGCTCGGGGTTCAGAAATGAATAATCATGCCCAAATTGGTTAAAGCAATGGGTATCAGTGTTTGGGTAGAGAAGGAAATGCTCTTCTTCACCTTGGGATGAGTCAAGCTCTAATGAGAATTCCTTTGAAGCTATCACTAGAAGATTGATGCAAGTGAAAGTAATAGAATATTTCTCAATCTTTTGCTCTACAATACGATCGTAACCCCCTATGCTACCCCAATGTAGGGTCGTTCTTGACAAGGGTACTTTGAAGGATCATCTTTTTTTTTTTTTTTTTTTTTTTTTTTTTTTTTTTTTTTTCGGCCCAAAGGGGTAGCAAGAGATTAATGCAGTGCTTGAGATCGATGAAGGAAACGCCTTTATCATTTCGATCTTTGTGCTCAATGCGAATGAATCATTCGTCTTAAGAGAATGTCGCTTTTCACTTAACTCTCAAAAGTGTTTAAATGATGTGTTTGGAAATGGCTTGCCTTTCTTCATCCTAAGCACTTCTTGTTTGGCATGGTTAACATCTCTATTTCACTCTGCCGAGATCATCTGAGTAGATCAATATCCATAGGGAATTTTGATTCAAAATGAATAATTCATAAAATGAGAAAACAATTTTGAGATAAAAATGATGCTCATAAAGTTTGTAGAAAGTTTTTTTTTTTATCTCAATTATTTATTTTTGTGCTTGTCTCTAGGAAAGCGCCAGTTTTTTGTAATGGAAATTCTCCATTTTTTTTTTTGAGAAGAAGGGTACTTACCTGCGGCATGGTGACTTAGTAACCCTGTAAAGAATGTGAAAGAATATGTTAGTATAAAGATCTATAGGGATTGAAATGTTGGAAACGATACATTATTACCCTTCATTCGCTTTCATCTTTTGGGTGCTAACATCTCTTGGATTCACCTTCGTGGATATTTGGTAACTCAACAATACCCTTCCCTTGCATTCGCCTTTAAGTGTTTGATGTTTTCCTGTTTCCTTGGTAGAAGGCATTGCTTCTACGGTCAAGATGAAACGAGTTATCTCCATTCTTAGTTAGGTTCAACTAAGGAACGATACATCCTTCTTGATGAATTTGACAATGTTGTTCCAGCACACTTCATTGGTGGGGAGATGAGAGATTTTTTGTATATCAAACGTTACTCTCCCATTCTTTATTTGACAAACCTTTGTTCTGTTCGAATCTATCCTGTATCAAAGAAAAGGACATGTCATTTTGTATGCCGAAGAGAATCAAGTTTAGGAACGAAATACATCCTTTTCAAAGTCGGGCGATCAACATCCCAAGGTATCTCTCATGGAGGAAGGGTTAATATTGCCCCTGTATTTCATCATTTGAATCTTTCTTTGTCTAAGATGAACATGACTCAATAATGCTCCATCACGTTTGTTAGAACGTTACAAAACTTGGTACTTTTGATGTCTCCTTGACAATGAAAAGAAAACCATGTTAGAAACGATATTAGAAATGGATAATTGGAATCAATACAGTTTACTCTTCCTTCGAATTCGCCCTTTTGGGTACTTGGTGACTCCCTTCATTTATCTCATCATGCAAAGTGAACGAGATCGATGGGCTATTTTGGCACTTAAGGCATTTGCGAATAACAAAACTTCCCAAAATGGAATTCAACTTCGTTCCGTCTCTATGGAAAATTGGTGCTAACGAAGCCTCAACGCATGCTTGCTCCTCAAGTTCCATGAGCCTACACTTTTATCTTTTAGAAGGGCCGATGCCGATCTCAAATAAACATCCTCATTCTACCTGAGAAAGCGACCATGCGAAGAGAGGGCCTTAAACAAAGCTTCCTTAAAATTCATTTTCAAAACATTTCGAAGGTAGACATAAAGATTCGTTTAAAACACTTCTGAGTTTTTTTTTTAAGGTGATTTTCATGAAATTGAATTCCATCATAAAAAAAAATGAGTCGCATGATTTACAAAAGCATCAATTGGATTCGCAATTAAAACCCAAAATGGAAAACAAGATTCTTAACAAGAATAAAAACAATGATAAAATACAAGAAACTCTTGTATAGATAAGAGTAAAAATCAACTCTTGTCCTAGCTCTAGAATTCACTTCTCTATGTGGTCAAACACGAGAATGTCATGGAGCATCACGCATAACCTGCAAAAAGACGACAATGTCAGTGTGTGAAGTATGTGAATGAGAAAATGATCTATCATTTGAATGTCCATTCTACTCCAAAAGTTGGCATTGATTTTTGAAAGATTAATTTGTGATTTTTTTACTCATAGAAAAATGAGATGACTTTTGTTTTGAGAAATCTATACACAAAATGGAGAGAATTTGATTAAAAATGCAATTTCAATTTTGTGCCCCAATGTATAATCGCAACTTGAAAGCTTTTTGTTTTTTTTTTTTTTTCAAAATGCGATTTTGAGCCCATAACTAGAAATTTAAATAAAACCATGTGTTCAAGAGGGCCAAATCAAAGTGTTTAAAACTTGCATTCAATGTTCACTTATCAAGAATGATTGCCAATTTTTTTAATCAAAAGCCTACAACACCGAGGGCATTCGATTAATTTCTGCGAATTTCAAGATGAAAATTCAATTTAAAAAAGCGAATAAAAAAAAGAGGAGTGACACTTACAGTAGGGGACAACTTTTCTCTCTTCTTTTGTTTTTTAATTACATAGACATGCACATGAGATGTGGTTCGATTTCTAATCTATACGGCTCAAAATGGAGCCATAGGATCACCGGACCGAACCAGCAAGATCGTGGCTAGGTCGTGTTACCCATGACTCTGATTTCGTCAAAGAACCGACTTGTGTCACATGATCGTAGACTAGGGTGGGGACCTCTGACATCAAGAAAGAAATTTCGGGGTTGAGATGGGCGACTCGTATTACATGATTGTAGTCAGAGTAGTATCCACCTCAACACCATCCTAAGTGATCCTATGCGGCGTAGGTTCGACGGTAGGTAGTGTGTTCTATGGTGTAGTGCAATGCAAAGGATACATGCACAACAATTTATGGGCAAACAACACTCCGTACATAAAAAAATAAACCATACATTCCTACACCTCCTTGCAAGACAAAGGTGAGCAAACACTTCCCCTTATACCTCCCATTCTGTAAAAACATTTAACACCTTTAATTTTAGAGGCGTACCTGGAATCCTTGCTGCCAAACAAAAATATTTTTTGAACAAGATTAATTTTGGCCTAAGTCTTCTAAGGTTTAAAACCACTTCTCCAGCGGAGTCGCCAAGCTGTCGCGACCTATGTTTGGGGGGAGGGAACATGTTTAGGGGTATTTCCTAAATGACGGACCTAAGGCCCATCATTAGGCGCGCGATCTCCCAAGCCCATACCTCGCGTGACATTGGGGTATTCTTAAGAATTTCGCAAAAAGGAGTCGCCACTAGCCTATTGGGGTTGGCTAGAAACCAAGTGAGGCGCGGAAGTATGCCACACTTTCTACGCAACCAGAGAGAATCTAGGATCGGGGACTTGATTATACTAATTGACCAATTAATGCCCTTTCGGTACCTAATCTTGTTCATTTTAAAAGAAAGATTTTTGTTGGGCAGTTTGGATTGATTTTATACCTATCCACTAACATGTGAAATCATCATGTAGGTGCGCAATAATTAAAATAACAATCATAACTACCAAGATCTTAATTGCAGTAAAATTGAGCACATGCAATTTAAACATAATAAAATATGCAAATTAAACACGCGATATAATCAATGTGCAAGCAAATAAAGGCCTAATTATACTAAAAAGGCAAAACATGGCAATTTCCAACCAAACCCTACATTTTTTAGATTTCAAAATATTTTAATATTTTAATTTTTTTAAATATATATTTATTTTTAAAAAATATTATTTTACTATTATAATATTATAATATATTTAAAACGACCTGAGTTAGATCCTTGGGTTAGGCCCGACCCGGATCGTTGAACGGATGGCCCAAGCCCGGACCGGATTGGGCCAAACGACCTGAGCTCGGATCAAACCGGGCCGCGCGATCTAAGCCGACAAAAACCTGCCGAGCTGGGCCTGATGTGTAGGCCCAGTCTGGTCTAATTTTTTAAAATAAAGCCGACATGCAAAAACAGACCAAAACAGCCTAGGCCTGATTCGGATTCGCCCAAAACCCTACTCGTTTCTTTGACCCGGCTCATACCTCCTCTTTAGGGCTTCTTGGCAGCGATGGCACGGCGACTGGCGGGCGGAAGCGTTGCAGGGGGCTTGCTGGCATCCAGCAGAGACGATGGAAGCGGCGGTGGTGTCGCGGCTAGGCAGGGGCGGATTGCTACGTTGCGGAGTAGACGCAGCGGTGACCAGTACAGAGGACGACAGGCGGGGGCTCAGTTGCTGCAAGTCGCAGGCGGAACAGAGGTAGAGGAGCGGCGATTGGCAGGTGGAAGCGTTGCGGGGTTGCAAAAGGACGGGCCGAGGGCGGCGGCATTTGGAGCTGAAGGGCGATGACTCGGACGGCGTCGGGGTCGGTGGTAGCGGCTCGGACCCAACACGGCAGCAATCCTTGGGGATGGTGGTTGCTAGAGAAGTGTGGTCGGTGGCGGCACAAGCAGCCCCTCCGGTTAGGACTGCGACGATGCCGCCTTGACTGGGCGAGCGGGGGCAACCCTTGACCTCTGAGGTCGGGGGTTGTCGGTGGATGTGGCGAGGACGTTGGTCGAGGTCGGCGGCTACGGCCCCTGCTCCGTGACTGGGTTCCGGAGGTGTTGGAGGCGGCAGCGAGGGCTAGCGGCTAGGAGATGCGTTGGCAGCGGCGATGACAGTGTTGGGTCGAGGTGGCGAGACCTCCTCTCTCTCTCATTCGTTGTAGGTTCGTGCGAGACAGGCTGGAGGAGGACGAAGGCTGGCGTGGGCCGGGCCAAAAGGGAAATGGGCCTGGGCCATGCAGGGAAAAGAGAGGCGGATGGCAGGCCAGGCCAATGCCAGATCTGGCCCAACACGACCTCTAGGCGTTTTTCCTTTTTCCTTTTTTTTTTTTTTTGGTTGTTTTGTTGTTTGTTTGTTTGTTTTTTTTTTTTTTATTTTGCTTTTTCTCTTCTTTTTTTTTTTTTTTTTTTTAGTGACTAATTCCTAATTTTGTATGTGGTTGAGTCATAAATAAAATAGGAAAATTTAGGTGTCAACAATATACTATTAGTTATGTAAGTCAATTTATGTAGAAACCAACTCGAAGGCATATGGAGGTAATAAATCATATACTATAGTATTTGAAGGCCACACTTGGAAAGGGAATTCTAATGAAAGATAATGGTCACACAAAACTTGTTGGCTACACTGATGTAGATTAGGCCGGGAGCCCTATAGATAGGAAATCTACTACAGGGTTTTGTACTTTTGTGGGAGGAAATATTTTCACTTGAAAAGGTAAAAAGCAAACGGTGGTTGCTTGTTCGAGTGCAGAGGCAGAATATTGAGCGATGGGTACTACTACCAGTGAAATTGTGTGGTTGAAACTATTGCTTTAGGAATTGGGTTGCAATTGCATGACCAAGCCTACAAAGCCGTATTGTGATAATTAGGTTGCAACTCATATAACTTCAAATCCAGTGTTTCATGAGAGAACCAAACATATAGAGGTGGACTGCCACTTTGTGAGAGGAAAGGTGCAAGACAAGACAATTGAGACCTCGTACATTCGGAGTGAGGATCAACTAGTGGACGTTTTTACCAAAGCATTACCCAAGGACTTATTTCAAGAAATGATAAGCAAATTGACCTCCGACGAGGTCGTCGGTCCAATTTGAGGGGGAGTGTTGGCGTGATTTTCTCTCCTATCTTAGGAAAGGAAATTTGTTAATATTGTATTCCTATAATTCTGGGCATCTTCCCTTTTCCGGTTGTATTACGATTGTTTCCTTTGTTGTAGCAACTTTTCCTGTACATATGATTGAACAATGGCAGATTCTCGATACAACAAAATAACAAAAGAGAATAAGAGCTCTTGTCCAAGGACATAGGCACATTGTCGAACCTCATAACCTTTCTGTCTTTGCGTGATTGTTTGATTTTCTACATAAACTATAAGAAGACAAAGCAGAGACTGAGGCTGCGCATGATAACACTTTTCGGCTGGGGAAGAGTTTTTTTTTTTTTTTTCAGAAATAGTTCTTTTCTATTTCTATTCCGGGAACAATTTCGAGTAAAAGAACCCGTTTGGTAACTACACAAAATTTCTACTCTTGGAATAGAAAAAGAATAGAAATGCGTTTGGTAACGCAACAATTTCTCTTTTGTATTTATTCAATTTTTATTCTTGTCGCCGGATCGCCGTCGCCATCCGCCGGTCGCCGCCGCCGCCGCCCATCCCATCGGCGCCGACGACCGCCGCCGATGGGATGGGCGGCGCGCGGTGGCGGCGGCGACGATGGCGGCGGCCGCGGGGCGGTGGTCGGCAGCGGCGGCAAGAGAAGAGATAAAAAAAAAAAAAAAAATTTCACTTATTTCTCGAAACTTATTCCTGCAAGAGGCAACTTTTTTTTACTTCTCATTTCTATTCCAAAACCATTCTGCTAACTTTTTGTTCCCGAGTAACAAAAACTAACTCACCATTATCAAACGGTTTTTCTTTTTTTGTTAGGGGAACAGATGAATAGAAATTAGACGAGGAAGGTTACCATGCAAAGACCTGAGCATACCAGACAAATCAACCGGGTAGTGGCCATGTTGTTCTGGGAGATGAAAGTGGTAGAAGAAAGAGAAATACCAGGTTGCCGCCGGACAGAATAATGCCACGGGAATATTCCTCCTGTTCCCCACACGGAGGGCCCAGCTCAGGAAAGTGTTGGCCACAACATGACAATCGGCACAGGCTAAAACCGATCCGGCAGCACCTCGAATGGACCTACCATCTTGGCAAAAGCAGCATCGATGAATTCGTCATAGTGCTGAGCCCAGACCAGCTCCGAGGGGAGCACGTTCGGCCTGGCAGCCAAGGATATGTTGGCGGGCTTAAACTCGGAAGCGATGAAGCCGAGCCACTCCTCGGTCATGCCGAAGGTGATGGTGGTCCGGGACTCTGGAGGACAGGATCTTGCACAGGTTCATCATGGGGTTGATATGCCCTCGTCCTGGATATGGCATCGCCACAATGTGGCAGCTGCCGGCCCGCGGAGGTGATGACAACAGAGCTTCCATTTTCTTGAAGTGGCGAGGCCATCTAATCAGTGAATATTTCCCTGGAGTTCAATGGATGTTGTCGAACTTGGTGAGTTGACTCGTCGATCAGCGAGCCGGGGAGGTAAAATAATGAAGCTAGCATGCGCCCTTCTTCCTCCGCCACTTGCGGTTGTCGTTTCCTCGTCACGGCGGAGCGTAAAAATTATTTTTGTGATAAAGCACTGCACGAGTTCAACCATTAGTGGGATTTTGTCGTATATGATTGAAAAAATTATTTTGGAATATCCAATCGTATAATAACATGATGAATTCTAAATGAGTATCGCAATATGATGGCGTTGTCTATGTCCATTTGGAGACACGGCAACGATAGGCGCAGTGAGAAGTTCAGTTGTCATATGAAGTAACAACTAGAAAATGTGCACATGTATCGGCATTATGTATATGCAAGAAATTTAAGAATTGAAAGATTAAATAAAAATTACTTTGTTCCAAAATATTTGAATCGTCTTATATGGAGGGTTATTATTCATGATGAGAACCCTTTTTCGATTCCACATATCAACTATTAATAGATTGTTAAAAAATCACCAATTGTTTCAACAATTTACCATCAATATTTTGTGGAGTTTACCACTGGTTTAAAGTGAGTGTTAATATGATAATATTGACACCTTGAAAATTAGGGTGATCGGTTCTACGGCGGTCTCTGAAACCTATAACATATCTTGTTATAATTGATTCTTAGTTTTTGGACCTTGAAACCTATCATATTTGCTTGGAAGCTATCATGTTTTTCCAATACGGCTCCAGGGTCTACCTAAGAACCTATTTTATTTTTTTGTTCCTTTTTTTTTTCGATTTACCTTTTTTACAGTAAAATTATATGGGCCTACGAGTAACAAAACAATTTAAAGTAATAAATAAACAATAGAAATCCCTATTTGCAAAAAAATAAAAATAACAATCTATAAGATGAATATGTAGTCACATACAACACGTAACATATAATATAAATTATAAAATTTCATTCCCTATTTATCCATAAAAATTTAGGGTAAGAGGAAGACTGGCGAAAATGAAAGATAAAAGACAAAAGAGTGTTGAGACTAGAATTTAGGAGAAGAAGAAATTAGGGTTTTGGTGCTGTAACTTATAAAATTGATTCCAAAATAGAGTGGTCTGATACCCACTTCGAGTGAATACCCCTATTGAAAATTACTCACTTTTCCACTAGTTTGCCAATTTTTATTTGTGGAGCTTAAGTTACCTACTTTTTTTTTATTTTATTTTATAAAATTACCGACTTTTAATTTGAGTCAATTTCCAACATTTTATGACCAAAATTTATTTGACAGATTATCATCTATTCCAATAATTTATTAACAATACTTTGCATAATTTACCAACTTGTAAAATTACTAACTCTTATATCAAAATAACCAATAATTATGTGAGTCCAGTACCAACTTTACCGACATTTGTTGGGAGTTCACTAACAGGCTAAACTTAGCAACTTACATAAGACGTTAGCAGCCACTTCTAAATTTACGAATTATTTCGATAATTTACCAACAATTATTGGAATATGCAGAAACATCACCGATCAACTTGTACATTCAACTTTCTGAACTGTTATTGCGATGGGAAATGTCCCTGATGAAGGAATTGATGTTAGTCTCAGTCGATCCATCTTTTCCGATCGCCCGCCGGCATACCTCCTGAAGATGCTTAGCCTGTCTCCTGATCTCTCGGCTTTCATCGTCTTCCAAATCCATGAACTTACGCACGAGCCTGGTGATCTCCGTGCCCACCCTCCATCCGACCTTCCAGTCCTTGACGACTAGCGTTGCATTACTGCCTTGATCCATAGCTATGGGATATGCGAGCAGAGGAACTCCGGCAAAAATAGCTTCCCAAATGGAATTCCATCCGCAGTGCGTCCAAAACCCGCCAATCGACGAATGTGACAGCACCCTCAGCTGGTTGCACCATGGCAAGACAATTCCCCTATCGCCGCACAGCTCTCTCAACCTTGAGGCTTCCTCACGCGCCACCCACATGAAACGAATGCCGCTGTCGCGCAAACACCCTGCGATCTCCTCCATCTTGGAGCTGGAGACTGAGAGAAAGCTTCCGAGAGAGATATATAGGACGGACTCGCTCGGCTGACAGTCCAACCACTTTAAGTAATTGGCATCATTCAAACAAGAGTCATCTGTAAGTCGAGAGAAATCAATGGCCGGACCAATGGTGTAGACTGGGCAAGAAAAGCTAGTTTTAAGGGCATCGACAGCCAGATATTCCACCTCAGACACGGTCGAGAGCAAGAGATACTTGGCCTCAGGTACGATGCTAAATGCATCGAGGAAGTGTTGGAGGACTCCAGAACTGGTTAAGTCTGATCCAGGAATGTAATTGACCCTCTCGTCCCGCTTTTCTGTGACAAAGCAAGGACAAAGAAGAGGACATCAATCAGACGCGATCTTTGTGCACATATAGCAAAGGCCGCTTTTACTGTTTTCTTCAATAAACTGGTTTTTAGACAAACCCGGCACCCTGTCTCTGCATAAGCAGTCGCCTCTATGCGAAATTCCAATTCAAATGAACTGAACTGAAAGCACTTCAAGCTTGCCATCTTTAAAGGCGGGTCATCTTGCCCATTGATACACTAGAACTTCAATCTGGAAAATTTTTCGATGCTGTAGAAGCTACTGATCATTCATTCTCTGATCTGAATGGCCAATTGATAAGTTTGAGGAACTATAGTCTCATTGTTTAGATTTTTGCCTAATAGATTATGCTAATTACGGTGAGGAAACAGGAGATTCGACAGTGTTGTGTGTTTTTAGGCCGAACAACCATTGTATTACCGGAGACACTGATTGCAGTTTCAGAACTCATTGATGCAACGATGGTAAGACAAAGCGGAGACTGAGCTTACCAGGCAAATCAACCGGGAAGTGACCGTGTCGTTGATTGAGGTGATGGAGGGAAGAGAAACTCGACCCCCCTGCTGACCAGAACGATGCCACTGGAATATTCCTCCGGTTCCCCGCGCGGAGGGCCCAGCTCAGGAAAGTGTCGGCCATGATGACAGTCGGAGCGGGCCAGAGCCGATCCAGCAGCTCCTCGAACGGTCCTTCCATCTTGGCGAAAACGGCGTCGGTGAATTCGGAGTATTGCTGAGCCCGGACCAGTTCTGAGGGGAGCACGTTCGGGATGGTGGCAAAGGATAGGTTGGTAGGCTTAGGCTCAGAACCGATGAAGCCGAGCCACTCTTCGGTGACAACGAAGGTGATGATGATCTCCGGGACTCTGGAGGACAGAATCTTGCACAGGTTCATCATGGGGTTGATGTGGCCTCGTCCCGGGTACGGCATCGCCACCACGTGGAGGCTGCTGGCGCCGGCAGTGACCACAGCCGAGGTTGATGGCAATGGAGCTTCCATTTTCTTCAAGTTGCGGCGGCCGTCCAATCGGTGGATTTTTCTTGGAGTTCAATTGAGGTTGTAGAGCTAGGTAGGTTTGACTCGTCGATGGGCGAGAGGGGAGGTTAAAATAATGGAGCTAGCGAGCACCCTTCTCCTCCACCCTTCTCCTCCACCGCGCGGTTGTCGTTTCGTCGTCACGGAGGAGCGATTGGATTATCATTCTAACTAAGAGAATATACTTAGATATTATTGATCATTCTTTGATTTAAAGAATCATCCCATCTCAATTGAAAATGTAAATACTTTTTGAGGTGAAAATCAAGCTCCGCTTCCGTGGTGCTCTTATATTGTTTTTTCTTTCTCTGTTTTTTTCATATCAAAGTAATGCGCGAGTTTGATCATTGGGCTTTTAACATTCATAATTCAAGATTTTGATTTAGAGTATCAATTTTCATTCATAAAATAATAGTGAATTCTCAATGACTATCGCAATACGATCGCGTTGACTAGTCCATTTCAAGATAGAGTAAGGTTAGGCACAACAAATTTTGAAATCCAATGGTAATTTAAACTCTGATTGATTACTTTATTTAAAATACAACAAGTTTATAAGTTACTAATAATCTCGGGAGTATCAACAGTTATTCAGCCATTAATGTTTCATTAGTTACCAGCAATCTCGTGTAAGTACCAGCAGTTATCAATTGTCCAAAGTTCTCGGCTATTTCTATAACTTATAATTATTTACATGCATGGTTCATCTATATATCAAGTTAAGCAATTAAATGGAAAATTCCAAACTTTTTACCATATATAATTTACTCGTTCAAAATGTTACAAACAATATTCGAAATCAAATTTCCCTGTCATTATTTTACATCGGGGAGACTGTCATTCAAGACTAGACAATCCCGTTCTATCGCCAAAATCATGAGAGAAGCAAAATTAAAGGGCGCGATACTCATGAAGTAAACTTTAACACTCGCACAATTTACAAACTATGTCACGCCCGAATCTCGGCGCGTACCCATCCCTCTCAGTCGATAAAATTTTGCGACTTCCCAGGACTAGTCGCCGACCCTTTTTACTTTATTGCACATGCGAAGTGAAAACGAATCCCCGACAAGAACCATCTCGAGATAGAAAAGCGAACAATAGTTTCACAAACAAACATGCGCTTTATAAACATATCTTTGAGTCAAGTACAAGAGTCATGGTCAAAAGGCTACAAAAGATGTTCTCCAAAAAGAAGCGGTCCTATTCGACGCATCTTCAAATCACCTCCTCTCATTCCAGGTCCTCCACTTGATGACCGAAAGTGGTTATACAATAGCAGGTGAGACAATGTCTCAACAAGTCTAAGCTCTAAACTTCAGCTAGGAGGGAAAGACGCTAATAAGCGTCCGAAGCACGCAATCACACAATCAAGGAGATACCTCGTCTCAGTTCCATCCTGCAGGTCAGCACAGTTCATGTCACAAATTAGAGCATCACTCAAGCTCAATTAATTGGAACACAATACTCAATTTATCATGCGTTCCTAGTTTTGATCTCGGCATATAGCGGCCTCTCTTTGTTCGGCGGTCTTACTCGCATTGCCGGCATCATCTCACCCCATTGAGCACGGCACGTCACTACGTCGACGGCTTTCCCGAAGGAGCATAGGATCAGAATCTCTTTGCGATCGAGGCTTCCCTTTATCAAGGGTATCCCAAATAGGGATAACGTCCAGAACTCAACAGTGGACGATTTACCATTGTCATCACATGATCACTCAAATATGGCCTGGGCACCGCTGCATTTGACTCAAATGCTTCAATTAAAATGGTGAACTTTGCCTTTTATTCGTATTAAATCCGCATAAAAATAATCGTGTGTGGACACGGTCAACTCGACCTTAAAAAATTTGACATTCTTTCTTTTTAAAATCCCACTATTTTATATAGTATATAAAACAATTTTCGGTATTAAAATCCGACACTCGGATTTTCTGGTAAATATTGAAATTCACAATTTTGGAATTAAATACCAAAATCCAATCATCACTCAATTTGCATAATTTAACACTCAATTGCAAAAATTAACCACACCATTGCAATCGGCACGAAATTCTGGTCACCGGCCATCCCGGCCTAATTTCCGGAAAAATAATTAATAAATAATTAATTTCGAAAATTAATTAATTAATTCAATTTAATTTCTAAAAATACTAACCTAGGCCAAAATTATTAAATTAACTACCAATACGGACCGGAAAATTCCCGAACCCTTCTAGATAAATAGCACAATTTAAATAGGCGCTTAGCTAAACCATTCTAACCACCTAACATGCTCAATTAAATAATTAAATCATTAATTTAATCTAATTAACAACCTAATTCCTAATTAAATAAATCTAAACACCACTTAGCATCAAAAGCCTCTTAAGAAGAGTTTAGAGAATAAACTCACCGGTGTATCGCGAAAAGGTTCACCGCGACGACGACGTGACGGCGGAAATCTAATTTTCGGCGGTGTCGGCGGCTTTGCCACGCAAAAACGGGCGCAAATCTCAAAGATTTGTTTCCAACTTGGGCTGGGCTTTAATTATCTTGCTGGCATTGGGCCTGACTTGGGCTTCGAAGATGAATTCATGGGCTGAACTTCGGTGGATTGTGGGCCGAATTGCTGCAAGGAAGATGGGCCGAAGACTGCTGGAAATGTTGGCCGAAATTGCTGGATCCGAGGGCTGGAGACACGGGCCCAAGTCTCTGGTTGGACAGAAGACACGCGGCAGCTGGATGCGAGAAAACTGAAGCAACGAAACTGTTGAAGCTGAGGGCAACGTGGACGTCAGCCAGGTGGCATCGCTGGCGAGAAGGAGAGTCAACGCAGCTGGGGACTTCGCTGGAGGTTCTGACCGAAGAAGATGAAGACGTGTGGGCTGGTAAAGATGCGGACGAAGGGAGCTGCTTCGGGAGATGTGGGCCGGTCGGTGGATTCGGTGGAGCTGCAGCGTGGCACACAGATCGGCTTCAATGAGTTGAGATTTCGGTCAGCTTTGGGGGCTTCGGTGCTGGTTTGTTGACCGATGATTGGGGCTTCGTTGGCGAGCTGGTGGAGAAGGCAGGCGTGCTGGCCGAAGTTGGGGTCTTCGCTGGACGCGTGCTGCTGGAGTGAAGATCTTCAGTCAACAAAAGGTTGTTGGTTGACTTGTGGAGACAAATATTGGTGGAATCGTGGGCGCGCCGTCGAGCTGAGCTTCCAAGAGGCAAAAATAAAGAGCAAGGCAGGGACAGAAGAAAATTGGATAAGGAAGATGGACGCCGGTGCTTGCACGAAGAAGGGGAAATCTTGCAAGGAAAGCCAAGGAGGGGCCCAATAGTCTCAATCCTTAGCCATTGCATTAACTCACTTGTCTCCTATTTCTTTCCACTTGATAAATCTATACATTATCCAATTTTATCATACCTTGGTCCTCAAAAGCCCACAAACCTATCCTCTTGGTCTCCTAATAATTTCTTGCATTATCTCCACAATTAAACCAAATTTTGAAGCCCAAAAATTACTGCCCTTTTCCACTCCGAATTTCA